>CM053508.1:33071081-33235492 GCA_028627145.1 Eidolon dupreanum
AGAAATGAGTAATGGGGATGTTTGGGACTGTACTAAGCATTTCTTGATGGATTGCCTGTAGGGACTGAGGTTTTCTGGAAGTGACCTTCACAGTTCCATGGAGCTTATTTCGAGTTTCGCTGCTAGTGTTCTAAAACTCGTGCCCGCTTCTCAAAACATCCTCAAGGGGACGTGTCTCGGGTACAGGCCCTGGGTGTGGGGCTCCCCCGGCCTCTGTGTCAGCCGCAGTGGTGTCCCCTCCTGTTCCTCGTAGGAACAGCTTTTTCCCTCCTGATAGGCTCACTGTACTCGGCATCCTCCCTCCCTTTACAGAGTCTGCTTGCAAAGTTTGCCAGCCAGAGGATGGGAGCAGGGAAGAACCAGTGACCATCTTGTAGGAAAACACACCTAACCAAATCTGATCTGTCCAGTTTAGTCCAGTGAAGCTGGTGGAAGTGCAACACTGTGAGAAAGAATTTGTCTCTGCTTCACTTTATACTGACCTTTGTGGGGTGCAGTTAGGACTGTCACTGCATGGGAATTTGGTAGGCTTGAAACCTTTTTAATTCCTGGAGGCATGTAGGTATTCAAGAATGCAGCAGGCAGGTAGGTCTTAGGCGACCCAGAGACACCTCAAGGCCAGCTCTTTTTGGGGTGACAGGCCTGCACAGCTACAGCCATTTGTCTACATTTCCAGGTGAGTCTAAGAGCCAGGTCAGCAAACTGTGGCCCACAGGCCAAATCCTGCACACCCCTGGTTTACAGCCATGAACCAAGAACAAGGCTTTACATTTTTGAATGGTTAATATAATTATCTCTCATTTTGCCCTTGGCCTGAAAAGCCTAAAATATTTACAATGTGGCCCCTGAAAGAAAAGTTTGCCAAGAACTACAGAACATGAAAGCAAGCCCCTGGGCATATAGTTTTAAAGATGGGAAAGATGCAGGTTAAATAGACAGGGACTTGACTCTTCTGTCATTCTGCAAATGTCCCTCCCTTGCCAGATCCCCCCTCCCAAGGCATGTGCCTTCAGTCTGGTGCCCGTGATGGGCTCCAGACACGTCCCCCACTGGCAGACAGCCCCAGTCTCTCCCAGGGCCGCTGCATGATGGGGGGCAGGAAGCAACCCCTTCCCTATGGGTGCAGCTTTCTCAATGGCCCTCAGCTCTTTGATCATGTGTCTTGTAGAAATGAGTAATGGGGATGTTTGGGGACAGCGCAGATAAGCTGAGTTTGTGTGTGAGCCAGCGAGCACTGGGAATTCACATTAGATGTGAGCGAGTCTGATGCTGGGATGGCCAGAGTGAAGCCTCACCTGCTGAGGGTTCTGAGGTTAATTGGTCGAAGTTGTTTAGACTGGAGTTAGGTGGTGGTGATCTGGGAAAGGTGGGTGATTTTTACAGTCTGAATAGAGGTGAGGACCAGGAGGAAGGGACAGCACTAAGAGGAAGAATCGGGTACGAACTGTTTTCTGTGGCTGCTGTATGACAAACTGGCTAATGGAAGTTTATCCTCTCATAGTGCTGAAGGCTAGCAGTCTAAGATCAAGGTGTTAGGAGGGTCGGCTCCTGCCGGAGGGTCTTTTCCAAACCTCTCTAAGCTTCTGGTGAGTGCCAGCAATCCTTGTTGTAGATACCAAGGTGTAATCTCCACCTCCGTCTCACTCAGCAGTCTCCTTGTGTGTCTGGTAAAATGTCCTCTTGTAAGGACAAGTCACTGGGATTAGGACCCACCCTACTTCAGTATGGCTATATCTTAACTTGATTACATCTGCAAAGACCTAAATTCCAAATAAGGTCACCTTAACAGGTACCAGCGCTTTTTTTTTGGGGGGGGGGGTCAGGGGACACATGTTGGTCCTCAAAAGAACAGCAATCAAGGGCAGACACTTAAACTTTTCAGTTCCTGGCATAGGGGGCCTTACTTATATGGTTACTTAAAAGTGCTTATTGAAAAGTACCAAAGAAATAGAATAGACTTAGGTACATTATTATATATCTTTTTAAATTGTGATAACAATGACAATCCCGTGGCAGTTGTTACATTCATAGTTGTGCTATCATCCATTTTCCTCTGAGTCTCCCTGGTAATGAGCTGCCAGCTTGTCAGGGATGTGGACAGGCCTTGTTAGTGTCTTCTTCACAGTCAGTGACACTGAGGGGCTTTGGAGAGTCCGCAAGGACATGCATCCTCTGCTCTTGGCGTCCCACCTCAGCTGTCTGGAAGTTCACAGTAATGCTCACAGGAGTTAAGGTGTCAGTTTCCTGGGGAAAGGTCACTTCTCTCCCAAAATCCAGTGTTCTGCCTGGGCCACTAGATGGCAGCCAGGAGCTGCTGGGATCGGGTCATGACTGCTTACTTTTGAGTGGTGTTGGATCCTTACCTGTGGCTGCTATTCCAAAGCACCAACTGGGCAGCTTAAATTTGTCTCACCATTCTGGAGCTCCTAAGACTGGAAATCAAGGTGTTAAGAGGGCCAGGCTGTATGGGAGGATCCTTCCTTGCTTCTTCCAGCTTCTGTGGGTTTGCTGGCCATGGTGTTTGTTCTTTAACTGGTAGATACATCACTCCAGTCTGTCATTGCATGGCACTCTTCCCTGAGTGTTTCTGTGTCCCTCCTCTCTAAATATGAACATCAGTCGCAGTGGATTAGGGCCTAACTTACTCCAGTATGATCATCTCTTAACTATACTTGTGATGACCCTAGTAAGGCTACATTTTGAGGTCCTGGGAGTTAGCACATTGTGGGGGGGCAGGGAGGGGGGTTGGACAGGGACATAATTCAACTCATAATAGGTGACAAGAAAAATTAATCAAACCACGAGAACCCAAAGGTTCTCCACCTACCAGGAAGAAACACCATTTTCTTAAGTCAGTTGCAGGAAGCCTGTTCTCAGAACCACAGCCCCTGCCTGTGTGCCCCGTACAGGCTGGGCCTGTCCAGTGAGGCTCTCACCAGACTGTGAGGCTCTACTGTCCTTTCCACAGGACCAGGCTGCACACCACTGGTGAGGGCGTCCCCATCTGTGCTCCTTACAAGCCTACTTGTCTTTCAGAATCAGTTGTCTGGGAACCTGCTGAGGAAATTCAAAAACAGCAATGGGTGGCAGAAGCTGTGGGTGGTATTCACGAACTTCTGCCTGTTCTTCTACAAATCACACCAGGTACGCGTCTCGTACAGGGCAGGTGGCCCTGTGACCTTTGGGACGAGGTATCAGGGTGTGGGCCCATGTAGCAGTCTTCCTCCACAAGGACAAAGAACTTTGCCCTTGAGCTACCGAGCCAGGTATGAGAAAGGGGCCTTCAGGAGAACGGCATGTCCACGAGACCTTCAAAGGCCGGCATTATCCATTTGCTGAAGGACTACTTCAGCCTTGAAAAGGGCCATCTGTCTGCTGGTTGGGGGAGAGGGGGATGACAACTTAATTGATGGCTCATGTCCTGGATACAGTAGCTGGACCACAGTGCATTGGCCCAGACCAGCTTCGGGGTTAGAGGCTGCAGCCAAGCTCAAAACCTGTGGCTGCCTCTCCAAAGCCACCTTCTCTTAATCTTTGCCAGGACAATCACCCCCTCGCCAGCCTGCCTCTGCTTGGATATTCACTCACCATTCCCTCAGAGTCTGAGGACATCCACAAAGACTATGTGTTCAAGCTGCATTTCAAGTCCCATGTGTACTACTTCAGGGCTGAAAGTGAATATACGTTTGAAAGGTAAATGTCCCCCTCTGCACAGGACTCTCCTCCCTTGGAGAATGTGCTTGCCCTTCTAACCCTGACATTTGCTCACAGTAACTCTGAGGTCCCTCTGCCAGAGTCCACTTGTGTTCTCACAGAAGCAAGTGGAACCATATGTCCCCTGGGAAATCACCTCAGTCCTTAACCTGTACAATGTTAGTTAATGCCACGCACGTTGCACTTTTCAATCTCTAATGTGAGTTTTTTCCAGTATAGATTCAGTAGTTTAAATCCCAATATTCCTGATTGGGCTACAGCCAAAAAGCTGTTTCTGGTCAAAACACCACATGAAAAAGGGAAAGAATCCTATTGCTTCTCAGAGTTACCTCATTAGTGAAAACTGCCTAACAAGACCCAGGGACAGCAATCTTAGCCAAAAAACAGAAGTCAAATGGGAAGATCCAGGCTCTCACATTTGACCAGTGGTTTGTCTATTTCTGAAATTTTAAGCCTCTGGAAGTACACCCTCTAGTAGGCTGCACAAGCAGTTGCACTATTGAACCACCACTTTTGGGGGTCCTCAGGGCAGAAGTCACCCCCCATACACATTTAGGGAGAAACTTCTCTCCTGGCCATGCTGTGTGACGGGACCATAACTTGTTCCCTCACTACCCACTGACACTGAAGCCCCCCGCCCCCACACAAGGGTTTCTAATCCATGGGCCAGTTGTGATCTGTGCACAAACCCTAATAAAATTAGTTCAGTGAAAACAGCATTAGTAGTTTAAAGCCAGAGCTGAAACCTACCATGACATCCCAAAATAGCCCATAAACTATACTGCTTCAGTAATTCCAAGGGGATAACAATTCGCAAATTTGATCCTGGACTGGAAAAGTCATCCAAATTGGGATACTGTCACTGTTGTAGCAAGGATAATTTAGCCTTGCAGGGGTAAGATCCTGAAAAGGCCTGTGATTACGGAATGTCTAAAGCCAATCTAATAATAATAAGCTTCACGAACTCACGAAGCTTGGCAGAACCTAGGTTTTCTCACTCTCAGCACAACGGACATTTTAGACCAGATAATTCTTGGTTGCGGGGGAAGGTGGGGTCTCTCCTGTGCACTGGAAGATGTTTAGTAGCATCCTTGACCTTTACCCACTAGGTGCCAGTTGTACCTTGTCCCCACCATTATGACAACCAAAAATGTCTCCAGACAATGCCAGCATCCCCGAAAACTAATCAGTATGCCACAGATACTCTAAACTAGAACTCCTACTAAGCAGGACAGGCTGTCCACCGCTGCTGGTGAGAAGGAAGAGGCGGCAGAGTTCTAAACCTTACCTCTAACCACTCTAAATGGAATGTGCTGCTGCATCACCTGGCCGGGGCACTTCTCAGTTTCTAGAAAATGAGCACACCCAGGTCAATGGTTCTCAAATTGTGTTCCTCAGGAACCCTTTCACTTGGGTGCTAAGAGTTCATTTAAACTCTTCTTCCGCTAAAATGTTGGATTACAAACCAAGCAACATTACTTTATGCTGTGGTTTCCTAAGTAATGGCTGCCCAGCATCGTGAAACTGTTACCAAAAAAAAAAAAAAAAATCAGACAAAATTTTGTAAGAAGTGGTCTTTGACAGCTGTTTCGCTTTCTTGTTTTAGGTGGATGGAGGTGATCCGAAGTGCCACCAGCTCGGCTTCACGTGCCCACATTCTGAGTCATAAAGACTCTCATGTGTATTGATGGCAGGACATATTTGTGTTTCAGCAGTGGCTACTTTCCTGGAAGACCTTTACTTTTTCTCCTGTATTAATGAAGCCTAGTAAAATTAACCTGTCTGGAAAACAAAAACATGGTTTTACAGCAACTCTCATCTGTCGCCGCAGAACCATTTTTAACCTTGTCTTTTCAGCTGTTAACCTCTCATCTGAATGGAACAGTGCTCCCACCTCCAGTGCTGGTGGCATTTTGTCTGTCATTCTCTTGATGGGCTCTTTAGCTTGTGCCAGTATTAAAACACTGTTGTTAATACAGTGCCAAATGACCATTTTTCCTCCACAACTGCACCTTAAAAGCAGTACAAACACATCCATTCAACCAAAAGACAGGGCAAGCACCCTTCTTTTTATAAGCTGCTGCATTTTAAATAATGGACTTTCCAGTGTTTGTGATACACATGGCACAGTCTTAAGCAAATTAGATCATTTTCAGATTTCGGGGTTTCTTTTTCAATCTTTCTACTTTTATAATAAAAGGAAATTAGGTTTACTCCTTTGATTAATAAGCGATTTGCAGCACACTATGTTCCACTTTGGGGTCTTGTGCCCCAAAAGACGCTGGTTACCAGACCTACTTCTTGGCGCAAGTTGACCAAATTGTTTGTGATTATTATTTACAAACTGTAGCGGGTTGTTTTCTGTTGAGAGAAGCAGAAATCCAGTGTGGTATCTAGACTATCGCTGTACTGTGAGTGGTGTATACAATGGGAAGATACTAAGCTGTGGTGTTTTGCTGTCTGTTTCACGAGCATGAAAACCTGTATGTCAGTGATCAGGGCTGTTTGTGATATGTTACGTTTTGGAGAGTTTTTGTGAGCTTCCAGTGGATGCAGAAGCACTATAAATAACGGTGCACAGTCCCCGCGCCCATTATCATACTTATCTATATCCTACTGCAACTGCGGTTTGGGACTGTGCATTCAATAGTAGTATATATATTGTGCCTGTCTTCAAAAACCATTCTTTTTCTTTTTTATACTCTTCCCCTTCCCCCAGGTATGGGGTATCCCCCCCCCAATACGGGGTATCAACAGTATAACATTGCACACCCTTGACAGTTGGACCACACAGGGAACGTGGTTTCCAGTAACTGCTGGGGCCCACTTGTCAAAATCCGTTTGCCTGTTCTCTACGGAGACTGGGTGGCTGCTACTCCCTAGTGTTAAGCCCTTTCTGATGCAGTCCAGAGAGGACACCAATCCAACAGTTCTCTTCCACTGCCCTGCACCACAGCTGGGAAAGGCCTTTCCCTAAGCAACACGGGACGAAGCAACACCGACTCTGTGGAGCGACTGACTTACGTGGGAATAACAATGTACAAATGGACAAGTAGCTTGACATGTGTTAATCATTTGCCTTACAATATGTACCAGACGGTTTTAAGTACTAACTAAAGGGAATAAAAATACCTCACGCCACAATCCAGCATATTGAAGTTTTAAGGCAAAACAACCCACCTTGTCTCTTGTCTTTATTTTCATCTAATTTCAGTGGGCTGGTGCCTCAGCAGACGAGGGGCAGAGTTGGCTGGTCACTGCAGGGTGGATGTGAAAGAAAAGCAAGAGATGCAACGCTCATGAAGACAAACGTTTTGAAAAACTTGGTATTATATAGTCTGAGACTAATCATCAGTAACTATAAAAGGACTAAAACCCAAGGGAGGAGGGTGAAGTAGAGAAGGAAAGGCTACCTGCCACTTCCTTGTGAAAGGGGCCTGAGGACAAGCTTCTCCCACATCCCAGGGGCAAGATCACCACCCTGGGAAGGTGACACTCAAGTGTATTTTACACCAGTCACAAAGATGGCAGAGGCAGTATCAGGAAAATCCTCCCTTCAGAAGACAGTAAATTCTACAAGGCCTGGGGATGAGGTTGTCTCTTTCAGTATTTCTGAATGATTCCAAACCATCTGCTGGACACTTCCAGTTGACATCTATGAGTAGCACCTATGCTCCCCTGTGACTTCAAAGGAAAAGCCCAACTGACACTGCAATTTAGACTGCTGTCAGGAACAATGTCAGAGCTACCTTCTTAGTCCATTCAGGATACTATAACAAAAATACCATAGACTGGGTGGCTTAATAGACACAACAGAACTTTCTTACCGTTCTGAAGTCTGGGAAGTCCAAGATCAAGGTGCTGGCAGATTAAGTATCTGGTAAGGAACTTCTTCCTGGTTCACAGCCAGCCTGGATGTGTCCTCACACAGTGGAAAGGGTGAAGGATCTCTGGAATCTAAGGGCACTAACCCCATCACAAGGGCTGCACATTCATGACATAATCGCTTCCTCCTAATACATCACGCTGCACACATTAGGATTTCAACACAAAATCTGGGGGGGAACATTCGGTCTATTCCCTCTACATACAAGACACAACATTACAAAAATAATTGTTTTCTGTGAACTTTATTGACCCTTGTGTGACACAGTACCTGTGCTTAACACGCCTTGCAGCACTCCCCATTTATTGCCATATTTTATAGCAGAAATACAGAAGCCATATTTTTAAAGGAAATATAAAAATGCTTATAAACAGACCATATGTTTTGCCAAATAAAAGGTACAAAATGCTACATGAAGAATTAGACACTTCACAAGACCAACTCGAGAACAAAACTGTCAGAATTGGAAGGTATGTGGCGCTTGGTAACATCAAGACAATCACGAGACTGACTTGTTAGCGGACCAAGACACCACAGACCACACTGGTGGCCATCTTGCTTAGTGCAGCCATCTGGGCCCCCCCCCCAAACACACACAAGATGGCTTCAAAAAGGCATGACCAGCCAGACACAGCCAGCCCACTGCCCATTTCCAAAAGCTAGTAACTGCTATGTGAAGCCGTTCCCCACACTAGGTGCACCACCACTGTCTGCAGTCTCTCGGTGGATAAGCTGTTAACTGCTGGGGTTTGGCACTGAGAGACTTCAGAGTGTTGGTAAATCCA
Organism: Eidolon dupreanum; assembly: GCA_028627145.1. Lineage (NCBI taxonomy): Eukaryota > Metazoa > Chordata > Mammalia > Chiroptera > Pteropodidae > Eidolon > Eidolon dupreanum. The sequence goes on from CM053508.1 coordinate 33,079,467, forward strand.
TCTTGAATGCTGGGCTGGCTAAACACCAACAGCAGTTTGTATTGTCAGAGGCAGGTCCCATTGTAGCTCTGGTATGTGGTCTGTCTTTTAATACAGTGCTTGAAGTGGATACACAAATGCTAGCCTCCTTAAAAACACATCAGCTGAGTTTGTGTGTTCACAGAAAGTCACAAATCAGAAGAAACTGTATACAGGTGTAATCCACTTTTAAAATACAGTCCAACCACATCTTCCCCAGGAAGCTTAATCAACAGAAGACAATTCCAATAAACTCTAAAAGAATAATTTGCTGCTTTATCCAGGAGACAGCATTGTCTATTATAGTCTAGTGATTGCAGAATACCTGACCATTCACACCAATATGCTTAACTGGAATCCAGTCTATCTATGAGCATAACCATTACTTGTATCTGAGATTAGCTTTAGCTTCAGTCTTGATGTCAGTGTCTACTTGCAAATTTTAAGAACTCTGAATCAGAAAGCTGCTGTCCATGTTGTCTGTCTTAAAATCAGACAAGCACTTTAGGGGAACACTGCTCATTCTTTGAGTGATTCTCCTGCAATGAACAAAACGGATCTTTGGCTTATGTCTCACACAGGGAAATCAACAGTTCCCATATACAGAATACTCTCAGAAACACAAAATACTTTCAAAATTTCTTTTTCAAGTTAACATTCTTGCTGCAGAATAACATGCACAATAAGAATTAGCTATTCAATTTCTATTTCCCCTAACCAAAATGTCTCCTTAATAGAAATTAATTCAACCCAAATCTACTTCTAATTTAAAAAATCACAATTTTAGAATTTAAAACTAGACTCAATTAACAAACTAAAAATAACCACCCACTCATAATGTCTCTGACTCAGGCCTCTGTCCTCTACCTGTAACATCCAGGCCACTTGGCCGGCACATATATGACCTTCCATCCTGAAGTTTACTCGTAACTCTTACAGCCAAAAATCCTTTGTCTTCCCCCACAAGAACTGATACTCCGACAAGAGATGATAATAATTCATATCAACAACTATACAAGTACCACGAATACTTAAATCCGACAGTCAAGAACTGCTATACGAGAACTCTTATTTCCCATACCAGAGACCCAGAGATTTATTTCCCCCCTTGGCAAGCAAGACCCTGCCAAGGAAAATACAGACACCTGACTTGACAAGTCAGCAAACACAGGCTCCTTTAAGAGAACAAAACAACCCTTATTTGAGGTTCCTGGAGAGAGAGCAATTTTACAAATCAGCCATAATATTCAAACATATCTTCTTAATGACCAATTTTTAAAAGTTGCATAGGGAACTGACCTAAATATTCAGCATTTTGAATGTGGGCACTTCTTCCTATAATGTTCTAAAATGTCTCACCCACACGCACAACCACAGACACACACAAATACACGGCAGGTGTCCTGCCCTCTCAAGAGTCGTTTCAAGGAGAGTATGCAATGTGAGTGTTATAAAATTTATTTGTGTAGGCATTTCAGACATTTTTAGGTGGGAAAGATGATATGCAAATTTCACTACAAGGTGCAATGAAAATCATACTGGAAAGAACGGTACGGCTGGCGCAGGACTGGCAGTGGCACGATTCCAAACGAACGTTAGATGAGAGCACTTCATTGGGGAGAAACTTAATATAATAATTTAAAGCTTTATGAGGCAAGTAATGTTCCAATTTAAAACACTAGGAAATAGTACCATCAATGAAAAAGGAACTCCTAAGTGTACCAAAAGGGTCGTAGGGCAAACAAGGAAAATTTGCATTTGAGGTACAAATAGGAGTGTTCCATAAGAGGGGCATCAATTATTATTAATGGCAAACCCTGCAAATACAAAAAAAAAAAAAAAAAAAAAAACCAAATCACTGGTCACATAATTCAAAATTTACATGTAATAAAGGCAAGGCAATAGACTCAAGTTATATGGCCTGTCGAATATTTACTCCACTGACATTATCTACAGAAGCACTTGGCCAATTTGTACACAGTGATTCCTTATGCACGCCAAAAGGGTTTCCGTAAAAATGACACTATATACAAATCTGTACACTGATCCACCAGAGCAATCTCCATCTCCCGGGGAGGGAGTTACAACTTAAAGCAGGATACCTGAGGTTTCATTTCTTCGGTTGCCTTATCGTAATTCCAAATATACATTTCAGGGTTTGTTTTTAAAGACACTTTCCTTGATATGTGCACTATGGTTACAATTAAAAACAAGAATAATAAAATAAAATGATCGCTTGAATGAGCTGACCCTCCCCACCCCATCTGGAGACTTATCTAGCCAAGGCCAGCGAGAAAGGCCATGTGGCCCTAGACAGGAAACCTCAGCTGTGGGGACAGACCCTCAATGGTGCATCTCTTCAGCGGAATCAGCAAAGGCCCTCGTTGACTTTTTTTAAAGGAGGAGAATGAAGAAGAAAAAAGGAAAAACAAAACCCCGAATGCCAAAGGAATTTCAGTGGGATGAAGTTCCTCCACCACTTAGAGAATATCTAGGGGAAAAAAAACAAAAAACAAAAACAAAAAGAGAAACATTAGTAAATATCATTTCTCCAAATTAAAAAATTTGTGAAAATTCAAACAAAATCTTAGTTTTTATATAGACAACCCCAAGTCATAAAAAATTAAGTCAAGCGACTATCATGAATTATTAAAGAATTCATAAAATTAAAAAGTTTATGTGTTTAAACTTATACACAGTTTTACAGAACTTTCAGAAATGAAAAAAATTAGATAAGTTCATGGCTTATATATAACAATGGAAGGCAATGCATCAAAATGATAACGGGTGGTGGGATCGTGTATACTTCCTTCTGTCTTCCAGTGATTCCACAGTATTGTCTTGCTTTGGAACACAAAAAAAGTAGGGAGTAGGGGGAGTCCCCTAATGGCCAACATTCCCTCACCCACCTCAAAATTGACCCATTCAGAGGAGATGACAGAGGACGTATTTAATGAGACTTACTGCGAACATTCCATCCTAGAGCTCCTCTTTTAAGGCATTTAAAATACTCAGCACTTTCCCAGAGAATAAACAGTTACATAAGATCTTCCCAAAAAGCATACATTAGCCACAGATCCTAAGGCTTACCTTCCAAGAACATATATGCCTAGATCATGAGAGGAGTTGATGCCACACAAAAAGATCTACGTATTAATTTAACTAAAATAGACAGGAAGCCTTTGACATGATTTAGACAAAAGTCGGTTCTCATTTTTTGAAGTGAGCCACTAAAGTAATGCATTTGGGAGTAAAATGGATATGAAACATAAGCAGTAATGGCGAATTGCCATCTGGTGGCATCTGGGTGGGCGTGGGACACACAGAACTTGGGGAGCCCAAAAGGTGTCAATGGATGGCACCAGCCAAGGAGTGTGGGAACCAAATAAGAACCCCAAGAGTAGGGTTATCTGATAGCTGAGGAATAGAGAGTGGGTTCACACATCAAAAAGGAAAGAAAACCGAGAAAGAATGGCTTGGAGATGAGAAGAAAGAAAGAATACTGACTCAGTATGTCTAGCACATCACTGGGAAATAAAACTTCAAACAGTGTAGACAGCGGATAGTTATATTTACATTATATATGACCACCAAGCACCTGAAATGTGGCAAGTTCACACTGAGGTGTGCTGTGAAGTGGAAACACACACAGTTGCAAAAACTTAGTACTTAAACAAATGTGAAGAACCTTAGTGATCATTGTTTATAATGATTACATGTTAAAGGTAAGATTTTGGTTTAGTTCCACTTGTTTTGAAATTTAAAGTTTTTAAATGAGAAATAAATGTCACTAAAATGAGGTGTGAAGTGACAGCAAGTTTCTTTGAGAAATCAGAAAAAGGGACCGTTATTAATAGGAAAGATACTACTATAAAACATTCAATGAATAACAAAGCTATGTCAGAAATTAACTGCATACACTTAATGGGTAGATACAAATGAACATGGTAATGATGACTATGTTTAGATAAGCGTGTGGCGCCTTGACTTTTTTTATCGTTTTTCTTTACTCCTGCAATTCACTGGGGAGGGGGGTGAATAATAATTCTGACTATTGCCTCTAAACTAAAGGCAACCAAGTAAACCAACTTTATTCTCTGGCCTAAACTTAACTTAGAGCAAGTCAGAAAGTTGGGATGTCTTTTATGAAGGAAGCAGAGAATTCAGGAGAATAAACCTGAAGGGTCAGAACTGTAATTTTCTCTTGAGATCCCATTTTAAAAGGAGTCTTCACAAGACACTGGGCAGCCCCTTTAATCATCACTTCTAAGAAATGGCAAAAGTGACACCACATACCAAACTTCTTCCTGTGCTGTCAAGTTGACACCTCAAACCCGAAACGCTCCTAACTCTCATCAAGCCTCTGCCACCCTCTGATTAGGGCTCGGTAGCCTAGACAGGTCACCCGGAAGGTGAATTTCAAAGCTATGAATGACATGCCTCGTGCTTCAGGAGTGTTGAGGTTTGGTGTGTGAAGGAGAGATCGAGCCACACGGCTGCAGCACGGCACACCTCCACTCTCTTAGCACCCCCAAACGACTGTACTTATGCTGGGGTGGCAGTCAGAGTAACTTCCACAAGGAGACTCCTAAAACGAGTTCAAGAGACTGGGTCGCAAGGTCCAGACTGTCAACCCCACTTACTCCTCACCCTAAAGTACATGCAGCACCAAGGCCACTGGGGGTGGGGGGGGGAGGGCACGGAGCTACTCTACAGGCTGGTGCAAAAGGATGCACTGCTGTCACAACCAGGCTTCAAGGCAAGAGGCAGAGTCAAGAACTGACACAGACACCCAAGGAAAAGAACATGCCCATGTCCATTCTCACTGAACTTACCAAGCTCCAGCTTCTGGAGTTTTAGACACTTAACTTCGCAGCATAAAATGAAATGGAGTTACAAACATCTGGCTAAATACTAACACTGTACTTCTCTGATAACTAGGCTGCAACATTAAGAGCAAACAGATCTTAAAGACATTCTGTTTTTATGTAGCAACTGCACAAAGTTCGTGGTCCCTCCCAGTTGTTTCCAGATTCCTATCATTCATTCATACTGATTTCTACAATTCAAAACAAGAAGGTAACAGGAACAAACTTGGAACAAAGTGCCAAACTGACAAATGGAGGATAGCTAGCAGACCATCCGTAGGTGTCCTACAGCCAACCTAAGAAAGCCACAGGGCAAACACGGTGTGACTTCCATGGGCTCTCCCTTTTGGAGGCAGTGACCTTGGCTGCAGGAATACTGGCAGCAGTTACCTCTGGAGCCGCTGTACGAGCTGGGCCACCATGGTGTCTGAGATCCCAGGGCACGCCTCTTCCGCCAGGTAGATGGCCCCTCGCAGTTCTTCTATGGACCCCATGTTTCCTCCACACGCCTGGCTCTTCTCCTTCAACTTAAAACAGACAAACGTGAAGAGCATGATACACATGGGCATCTATTTTAAAAGTAACAACGTGTGGACCATAACTGCTCCAGCCACAAGTCCTGGCTTCAGCTCAGCCACTAGATCACTTCCCATTCCTTTCAACGAACAGCTCTTTGAATGTTGAGAACACTATGTATAACAAGAGTGTTAGTCAGACTTAAGTCCCTCCCTTCACTGAAATGAACAGAGACAACTAGCTTTCTGTGCATCTTTTCAAAATCTGATCATGGCAGTCTGCCTCCTCTGTTCTTTTTCTATTTCAACCTTAATTTTATACCAGAAGAGCAATTTCAATATTACCCAATGCTAGTTTCCATACTGAAGCTACAATATAATCTAAAGTTTACTGATGTTATTGGTTGGTTCTTAGATACCAACAAACTGCCTTTTGGTTCTGTCTCATCAAAATATTCTATTTCATGTAAATAAGTTGCAGTTCTAAATTCTGGGAACCTGCAATGTCCCTCTTGGTACCTATACTCCCACATGAAACCATGACAGTGTCTGCAAGACACCTCGCTCACTTTAAGATCAACTCAGTCTCTTTCTAGGATGCAACCAAAACATGCAATGCAAAAGGAGAGTTCCTCAAGTCAAGATGCAGCTGAGAGCAGGACTGACAACCTCTTGGAACAGGATCTAGTTGACAGCTGCAGAGAAAACAGATACTACCTCCTCGTCAGAAGTCCACCTCAATTTTATCTTTAAGAAATAGTTTACAAAGCAGCTTTGACTTTTGAAGCTGTCGTGAACACATGCTGTCATTTCCAGCATCAGCCTCATAAAAACAATGGCTTCTCCCTGCTCAAGGCACATACAGAAGAACTGGAAAGGCCTGGGGTGGGAGGGGCTGGCGGAGGCTGAGGATGTCTGCTCAGCACTTCCCAGAGCAGTTGTTCGTATGTTTTCTTCACAGACTGAAACACAGACACTCTAGAGACAGTCACTGTGTCTGTATAGGACTCCCAATCATTTAACAACTAAATACTAGTCCTTATAAGTCCTGAGTGACCTGCAACACACCACTCTGTGTCCCTGCCATGTCCTATAGCTTCCTTCTCCCACTGCCCACACTGCCCTGGGATCCCACAAGATAGTTCCTCTGCTCCAATGCTGCTGGACGGGCTCTATCCACCCAGCTTGAGTGAGCTACCTGGGCACACACAGAGTGATGTCAAGGAATGTGCTCATCTGCAGATGCAGGGATAACGACTGCTATTGAGTTTTACAAGTATTATATAAAACAATGCACACTGAACACTGAGTATCAGGTTATCAAATATTAACAATAAAAACATAAGATGCCTGTGAGTTTAGGTTAGCTAGAAAAAAATGAAAACATTATTACATTTAGGATTAATTCATTAATTCTGAATGATTTACAAGTTTCTTCATGTGCCCAATAAAAAGTAAACAGCTTCGGACAAATGAGAAAATCTATGCTATTTTTCCTAATTGTCTTATTGATTCTAGTAAAGTAGCAATGAAATGACTAGAGGAAAGCAAGGGAGCATCTAGAAATCTGAAGGACTAATCCCCCAAAAAGACAAAAGAGCAAAATGGGGTCTTATGGACATCCCAGGAAGAGCACAAGTGTACCCAGAAAAATCAGCCAAGGCTGCAGCCAGAAAGTGACACAGAAGGGGCCTCTACCTGCCCTGTGCCATTTAGTTTTCAATCTGAAACCAGTGTGTTTAGTGGTTCCAACACTGTACCTCAGGCTCTGGCCACAGCCCTTTGGTTGGGCCCCAGTCTCCCAGGCTAGGAAGGAGGGCCCTTGGGCAAGCTTGTGAAGGCAGATGCTGAGCTGGGCAAAGGAAGGAGCCTGGAGGAGAGGCCAGAAGAGGGAACAGGACAGAGGCTGGCTTGGAGCACCCTGGGCCCTGCCAAGGTGAAGGCACCATGTGACTGAGGCTCAAGCCAAGTGGAGCGTGGGAATGAGACTGTGTGTGGCACTTCCTTCCCACCTTAGACCACCCACCTCAAGTCTGAGGTCTCTTGGTACAGCCTCCCTGGGGAGCACTGAATCACCGCACAAACAAAAGGTACTGACTGGTATAATTCATTCTGAATTACCTTAAAGGTCAACTGAGCCAGGAAGGGGCATAAGAAAATGAGAGAAAGGGGTATTTCCCACTTTTGTTCAAATCAGCTACTAACCAGATGAAAAATGATCTTCATTCTCACAAAACCTATTCTTAAAACATCTCAAATGTAGTTATGCATATAGGCATCTACTGGGGGGGCGGGGGCGGGGCGTTCCCAGATATGGCACAGGATACATACAGTCAATCACAGAACAAGGGACTGAAATGGGCCACTCACCTGAAAGACAAATGGCCCTGCTAGGTAAGGTGACTGTGCTGGGTACTGAATAAGAAGTAAGGTTAATCTGAGGGCTCAGTGGGGAGCACGAGGACTCCAGGGAATCCAATGTCCCCTTTAAAATAGAAATCTACTCTTTACATTGCAATGAATTTGTCTGAGGCAGACAGATCAGGCTGCACCCAAATCGATTTTGTAGAAAGTAGCACAAGTGAAGTTAAAAATCACCCTGGTAATGTACGGACTTGGGCTGGGTTGCTGATGTCCCATCTGTACACTCAAGGTGGCAACACACTGACTCTTACCCAAGAGGGGCTGGATTCCAGCTGGCTTTATAGGAGCACAAAGCACACTCTTCTGCTTGTTCTAATCTCCCAACATTGTCACAGAAGGAGTATCCTGCTCTCCTGTTCTTCCCCTCTCACCTCCCCACAAAAGTCAATTGGGTATCTTACCTCTGCAAACAGAGGAGAAATAATTGTAGATAAACACTGAGAGAAAGGTCTCTTTGGGATGTCTTTCATCTTAGGAAAGAAAAAAAAAAGGTAATTAGAAATATTTAATATTCATATTCGCAATAATTCAATAAACTTCAGACATGTGGTATCCAAGCATAAAGTCTGCAATGTTCTGTTTACTGTAAAATCTGAACAGGACTATACCACTGTCCTTCATTAGACTATAAAATGGCAAAACCACAGTGTCTGGATTCCACACTAAAAGGTAGTAGAGGCCCAGGAAGTGGCATTCTGTGTAGATGCAGGCAGCGCTGAACTGCACCACTGTGCTATCTCTGTAGGAGGACTTTACTAATGAAACCCTGGGTCTATGGCCATGCCACCCTGAACAAGGCCGATCCAGTCTGATATCGGAAGCTAAGCAGGGTTGGACCTGGTTAGTACTTGGATGGGAGACCACCTAGGAGGACCAGGTGCTGTAGGCATAAAAAATAAAAAATAAGGGATTGTAAGTTGATAAGGTCTTTGCAATCTGTGAGGTCAACCAAGGGGTGCCTCGCCTAAAAAAAAAAAAAAAGAAAGAAAGAAAAAAAGAAAAAGAAAAAGAAATCCTGGAAATGGAAATCAGATCAGAGCTGCCTACTCCAAGTGGCCTATTTCTTACTTTTGCAACCTCTATCTGTGAATACATAATGACTCCCACTCCGCTTATCAAAGCAGGACTTACAGAATCAACAGGGGACAACTACTGGTCCACACTGCCTGAGAAACTACACCACTGTGCTTTAAAAAGATCCTAATAAAACAGCTTTTTATAAACTTAAAATAAGGCATATAATCAATTAATCAAAATAAACTTTTATATAAATACCAAAAGCAATGCATCTGTTTTTAAATTCTTTAAATAAAACTTAATCCCAAAATTCTAGTACCTTATATGAATAACTCTGTATGCAAAACAGGCATAGTCCTATCAAGAGAGCTAGAAAGTCGTTTCATATGTGAAACCTCATCCCCCTCTCCATAACTGATGAATCCCACTGTATGTCCAAGTGTCAGGAAATGCTGACTCCACAGCAGGACAGCATGCCTACCCAGAGTAGAAATTAGTGCTGTAGGTCTAACACTGAGTAATCAGATGGAACAAAATCTCTTGTTCTGTTGATTCAACGGCAGCAGAATTCCAGAACAGGCTGCCATGAGAGACCACTCAGCCCACTAATACAGCAGGCAGGCTTCACAAAAAGTGACTAAAAAATGCTTCTGACCGTTGATAAGCGTTACTCTAGGATAATCGTACCTTATTTCTTTCTAAATCCGAAGGCTGAAGAGCTCCATTCTCAAGACTCTTTGGATCTTTCTCTCGGATTGTGAAAATCCAGTCCCCGGCATCGCTGCCTCCAGATGCTTGGCTGTCTGTGTCTGTTTCTCTTAATACATAAATCCAGGAGAACTCTGTGAGTGAGTGTGCTGTCTCTGCAGGAGACTTCACAGAGGACACTTACTGGTGGCCTCTCAGTTTACGTTCTCCAACCCCAAATGATCACTGAACACTACCCATCTACCCATGCGTGCAAGTATGCCTTCTGTCTCATGCCCTGCGCCACGCCTACTTCCAATTTTCCCCACTTCCAACCAATCATCACATCCACCTCCAGTCCTCCTTGGACTTTCAGAAGACAATTTTGTCTTCTACCTCGCAGAGAAGACAGACCATCAGAACGTGGTTACCGCAAATTCCCACAGTGCTAACTGCATGCATCCACACCCATCTCTCCCACCTCCTCAAATGGAAAGCAGCATCTCTTCTCCTGTGGAACAATCCTCTATTCCACTGACAGCCCCTCTTGGGTTTTGCTCCCCTTAGGCTCCTTCTCATCCACTATCAACATACATTCTTTTGCTCACTCACACAACCTCCCCTCTAGCTATAGCCAGTGTCTCTACATTTCTTGGATGTATTACCTACATTCACTGCCTCCATTCCTTACCTTCCACTCACTCTAAAACTTACCCCCATCTGCAACTGCTATGACCAAGGTCACCAATCATCTACATACCATTAGGGAGTTTCTGGTCAGTACTTATCCTGCTCAAACCCTCAGCAGCAATGATGCTACTGATCATTCCCTCCTCCCTCCTCTTCTAGACTCTCCAAATTCCTGGGGCTGCACGACATCTGAATTTCCACTGACCCAAGTCATTCTCACATTCATCCTTTATGCTGGCATTTCCTAGGATTTGGTCGTAGGCTTCAGGCCCTTCTCGTTCTGAAGATATGCTCTGAGTGGCACTATTCATTCTCATGTAAAGAGCGGTGACTCTAAATCCATATCATCTGCCTAGACATCTCTTCTGAACTCCAAATCTTGATGCCACTCTATACTGGACACATTCTCTTGGACATCCTGTCAGCAATTCAAACATGTCTCATACCAAACTCAGCCTCCTGTACCCTGGCCTCCCAAGAACAGCTTCTTCTCCAGTATTGTCATCTCAACAAAACCCATCACACACTGCTCAAGTGTGGACTGTCTCTACCTCCTTTATCCAAATCCATGGCCACATCTGTATTCATTGTTCATCTTTTCACCCCCATTACTACGACTCTAATTTCTCAAAGTCTTGACCTCAAAAAATCCCCAGCCAGCGGTTCTCACTCTTGGCTTTACAAGGGGATCACCCGAGGACCTTGAAATTCAGATTCAGCCCCAGAAATTCAGATTCAACAGGCCTAGGTTTTTCTTTCACATCAGAGCCATCAGCTTTCCCTACCCCTATGTACTGAAATGGCATCTATACCTAATTCAGCTCTTTAGCTAACAAAATCCCTAGATGCTTAACTTGATGGGAGTTTTTGATATGTTTACAAAAAACTTCCTAGTACAGAGCTTTTATAATAATGCCAAGCTCCACCAGAACAGAACACAGAATCACAAACACAAATTTATATCTTCTTTAAAATACATTTAAAGCAGTTTCATTTGATCAGTTTCATTTTAAGAGCAGGAAGTATAATGAAAAAAAAAAAAAAGAAACTGGGTCAAGTTCAGTTTACACAGTTTTATCACACAGACTTTTCTCAGAAAAACTTGACTGGCAATAAAAAGAGGCTAAAAGACTCCCAGATGGTTGCATACTAACCCAAGGAACACCATCGACCTGGATTATCTAAAAAAGAAAAAGGAAAAGGAAAGGCAGATAGGTGAGGGGAGGGCAGAAAAAAAACTCAAAACCCATCCTAAAGAGAAGACTAGAACAAACAGGCCACATCCCGCATACTGTGCACCTCAAAGCACAGCACAGGGGCTCATGGAAACACTGCTCAACTCATGTGAAGCCCTCCTGGTTCACGCACACTCTATATGGCTCAGGTGGAGCAGACTTACGTGTCAGAATCATCAGAGCTGGAGTCTTCGTGGCTCTGTTCAGCCTTCCACCTCTTGTACCTGTCAATGAGCTCAGTCAAGTAGGATGTTTTCTTTGCATTGCGTATTATAAACTTGTGCTTCAGTAACTCCTTAGCAGTGGGCCTCTGGAAAACAAACCACCGACAAAGAAAACAGAAAAGCATGAGATGAAGTCCCTACATTTTACTTGATTCTACCCCGAAAGTCAGACTTAGTGACTCAAAATTCAAACAACCACACTACTTCAAAGATTGTTCCCCCTAAGACTTATTCGAAGAATAAGTCTTATAGCACCTGTGGGTGGGACTCTGTACAGAGAGGACATGTGTTTAGTATCTAATGGGATCCTTAACATTTTACACGTAACCATCCAACAAAAACAAGAGAACTCCCCCCAGATAAACGTTATTTACACAGAAAATACTCCAGAGAATTTCGGAGATCATTCAAGAGAGCTAGAATATACTTCCTAGTTTTTATAAAACATTTTAATACAAATGCTGGCAAAAGAGAAAACATATGTTCTGTATTACTATGTTAACTTCCTATATTAAATTTTGGTTCCACCCAAAAAAATCATTTTAAAAATCTTAATTTGGACCCATCTAGATGAAACTAGAAAGGAGCCAGGAGATACCCTTTTCTTGGATGCTAAAAGAGTACCCAAGTTTAATCATACAGCCCTCCACATTTAGAAATGCTGGTTTTCCAGTTCTGCCTCTTTCCTTGGGATCAGGGTGAGTACTTCATCTAGGCCCTGGGCTTAGCATGGCTACAGTCAGACAGAATGCTTTGAACTTGGCCAACTGTTTTGCCCTTGAGGTTGCAAACCCAATTACAGAGAACATGCTTTTCCCAAGGAAGCTGAGTGAAGCCCATTTAGAGTACACAGCAGGAACACACAAATAACACGAGTAAGACTAAGTTCCCCACTTACTCCAAATTACTAAAGCTCTATTAACAAGAGCTAGACGTGTCTCAAATTCGAGCTTGTGAAAAACCTAGGCCACCTCCACTATTTCTCACTCTATCCACACGATTATGAAACTCCAAGTACCTCAGAAGTGCTCATACTCTCAGCTTCTCATCCTCTTCAGTGTGTTTGCAATCAAGGTAGGAACGGAGATGTGTACATGTGTACACTGGGCACATAAGCCAATACTAGAAATATGTTTTTAATGAGAAGGCGTGCACGTGTGTGGGTGTATCTTCTTAGGTGCTAGTGCTTTGCAACTAGGAATTAGCATCATGATATAAAGAGCAGAGCATCGTGGCCATGCAGAACAGCAGCCCATCACTTGAGCCTGCCTCACATACTCTGCATCCCCTAGAGCTTCTCAGAAAATGTTTCACTCCTCCATTTAATTTCTTTACCCAAACTAGCATCATATTAGAAAACCACAGTGCTCTTATTAATCACCCATTTTTAGATAAGAGTTCATAAAAGGAGGGGTTCAGTTTGGCCTTCAGCTAGCTAACCCTGCTGTAAAATTCACAAACAAAGACATAGGGTGCTATACACAACACCAAAATACACGGATAACTTTCAAAGAAATGTCCTAATTCAGAGAAATAGGCTAAAGCTATGTGGTTGTCACTGATAACATGGCTCCACTATGGTCAACGAAACATAAAAGAAAAAGGGAAGTCGGGAGCAAAGTGGGTGGTTCGTTTATGTTTTATTTGCTTTTTCTTTCCTAACACATACGAAGAATAAATTGAAAATATTTACTTTAAAGACATAGTTAGCCATTATATTGTAGGCCAGACTTTGCCATTACTAAAAACAGCTTAATAGTTTACAGCCCTGACCTTCCACTATAAATATTAAAAACTTATGATTCCACATATATTAAGAATAGTCCTCAAGCTCAATGAGTATGAGATGCTAGAAACACTGAAAAACATAATTTTTAATTGTTAAATAATAAAAACATATTTGCAATGCAAAGAAATCCATCATATTCATTTAGAAAGAGAAAAAAATGAAATTGTGAAGACAGCTGACAATAGTGATTAAAGAAATTTCAGTAAGATACATCTAGAACAAGTCAGGCCACACGCAAGGAAATGCCCACCCATTCCAATCTCATGAACTCACAAAGCTCGGCTCCTTATTCAAACAGGCCTCAACAAACTCCTTGAGGGGCTTGCTGTAGTTTCCTTCCAGTGTTGGGGGGTTGTTCTTTGGAATGAGGAATAAAACCTTCATGGGGTGCAGCTCAGAATGAGGTGGTTCACCTTTTGCAAGCTCTATAGCTGTTATGCCCAGAGACCAGATGTCTGCCTGCAACAACAAAGCATCTTTAGAGACATAACAAGCAGGAGTTAATTCAAATAAATACGCTTCTTAAAAAAAAATACATCTCAGTGTATCCCTAAGGTTTTGAAAAGATAATTATTTAACTAAAAATGAAAAATAAGCTTTTAATTTCAAAATAGACAACATATAGGAGAAAATTTAATATACAAAATATCTTCGACCTCTCTACTGAAGATGGCTTTTACTATTCTTCTTCCACTTTCTGCTGGAGGCACAACACAATTTAACTGAAGTCCCTGAGACAGTCTATAGGGATAGGTAATCAGAGGTGAGCAGAGAGGGCAGATATGGGCAGTGGAAGTGTGTCTGTGAGTCGCCCCATCAAGCAATGCTTAGAACTAATGTTCTGATGTCAAGAATGGCCAACCTGGTCTTGTGATGTTGGGTAAAATATCTAACCTGTGAGCCTAGTTCCCTCATCTGGAAAATGGGAACAGTAACAGTGTGGTTGTGAAAGGTGTCTTACATATCACTCAGAACCTGGTGTTCAAACATACAAAGAAGCAGAGAATATTAGCATAATGAACCCCAATATGCCTATCACATGAACTGAATAATTATTAACATTTTACTATACAAGTTTTGTCTATTATTTGCCACTGTATATTTTAAAGTAAATCACAGACATCATGACATTTTTCCCGAGTACTTGAGTTTGCCAATGTAAGGACATTTTACTACATATCAACACCTAAAATTAACAATTCCTTAGTATCATGTAATAATTAAATTTCTTCACTATTCAAAAAGTCTTTCCATAGTTAATTTTAATCAGGATCCAAACAAGGTGCATGTGCTTCAACTAACTGTTAGATGGCCTTTAGTTGCTTTTAACCTAGAACAGTCCACTCCCTAATCTCCCCAGCATCACTGACTTGAGGAAGAAATAGGTCCCAAAGTCTGGGTTTGTCTGGTTTCTTCCTGGTGTCATTTAATACATTTTTCTAGCTCCTATATTTCCTGTCAAATACCCAATGAGTCAATTAAACCTAGAGACTTGGTTAGATTCACTGTTGGCAGGAATCAGGGGTGCCATGTGGGGGCACCTGGAGTCTAGCTGCCTGATCCTGTCCTGCCCGCCCAGTATATACTTGCAGCCTCGCCCTGCTCAGTCAGGTAGATGAATGAAGTCCTTGACCATGTGTTATAAATGAAAAGAGTAGAAAAGTCTTAGAGAAATTCTAGTTAACGAGGCTTTCTCACATCTGGTACCAATCCCCATCAAAGATGACAGAAACTGGAAAAAAAATGAAGACCACACAGGCCAGCAAAGCAGAACAGGGGCTGGGGGTGGAGGGCTAAAACTCTACTGTACTTAGTCTTTTCTGTTCTTGTCACTATGCACTACGAACCTATCATAACTCCAGGCAATTAAGTTTAGAACTTAATTAATCTGCATATTCATTCTACAGCCAGGAAATGGAAAGTCTGAAACACTGTGCAGGTCACTGTAGGACACAGATATTTTCCACCTTTAACAGCCTAGAGAGGATCACTTGCCATGTTCTCACAATCCTAGTGAGTACGAGAAATCCTCACTACAACCTCCCCAGCAGTCTGTGGGATCGATGCCTACCACCTGTTCTACTCTCTTCTGTTCTCAGGTAAGGTGCGAGTGACCTTCAGCTAGCCCTTGTTCTAAATTCTTTGTACTAAACTTTACTATAAGAGGTCAGTCTGGATGAACTGGTGTCAGGAGTAATGTGCCTCTTTCCTTTCCCTCTGCAACTTCGACTCTGTTTTATTTTAAAAATCAGTAGAAATGTGACTTATTCCAGTTCTCACCCCCAGGAAGAGGAAGACAGGTGCACAGAAGCGTGCCGGCGGTGAGCGCCTGCAACTGTGGCAGTGGCAGGAGGACATGAGTGTGCAAGTACAAGCAGGGAAGGAGAGATGCAAGAACAGATAAGGCAAAGACGACCAAATGCACACTCCAGTATGGCAGCGGCCCTTTACACAACAGGTTCCTTTATAAAGTCTATGATACCACATCTGTCTGCCTACTCCAGCCCTCTCAGACTGCATTACCGCTTTTGCTATTTGCAAAGCCTGCTGCTCAGCACCAATCCGCCCCCTCGTCATACAGATACAGGAGCTTTGTTCAGATGACCTCTGACAGATGAGCCCCCAGACCCCTACACATCCCATTACCACTTAAACACACTCCTTAACTAGAAGGCTCAGGCCGATGACAGTGTCTGCTGGCACTCATTTCCCTTAGCAGTCCAAGGGCTTGCTAACGGGCTCCAGGCCAGACAATAAGTGGATGAGCAGCAAGACTCTGAGGACCTGGCAACTGCTTCCATCGGCCAGGATAGATCAACTAAAGTTAATGGAGGAAACAGCCTTCCCAGCCTGACCTGTTATGCATCTCCACAGTCTTCAGAGAAGAGGCATAGCATCATTTACCTGCTTCCCCTGGGAAAGTCACCAGCAGACACTTGTCAAAACAAAAGTTATGCCAACCTCCCAGGCAGCCCAGCCAGGAACCCAAGTGTCACCTTAGCCTCTTGGAATTCTCTGGATCCTCCCAAATCAACCAGGTGCCAGGTAGGTGGCTCCTGACCTCTTGGCGGCCTGGTTCCCCCTCTAGCCCTCCTGCCCTGGCCCACTCCCTGGGACTTGGATAGGGGACCCCTAAGTGTCTCCCTGCCTGCAGGCTCCCCCTGCACACATATAACCACCTCCTGACTAATTTGGAAAATCTGACTGGCATCTGATTAAATAGAAAGCAATTTGGCATAATGGTTCAAAAGCCATAAAAACATTCAAACTTGTTAAAACCAATTAATTCCGCTTTTAGGAATCTATCCTAAATAAGTAATTTTAGATTTAGAAAATAGTATATGCTGCCAAAAATATTCAATTGCATTACTTACACTAAACCTTAGATGATTAAGTTGCTATAGCACATTAACTTCAAGTATCTTGTACACAACGACGACGTTGATAGAGAATCATAAACATAATTTAGTCGATCTATAGCTGTACCTATATGGCATCACATTTAGAATGTGTGTCTGTTTTAACATAAAAGTTACGTGAGGGGAAAGACAATCATTTTCCAAGGCAATTAAAATTCAGGTATGAGAAAAGACTCATTTTCCTTCCATGAAAGACATGAAATTAGACATTAAGAGAAAACAGTGGTTTTTCAATGTGAGCCTAACTCAAAAAATATTAAAGAGCAAGTGCTTTGTACTGTAGATATTTTGTGAACAGATGTTCTCCTATGTGGACAGTTCTAGGTAGCATGTTCCTACATGAAAACACAGAATTGTTTGTTAATGATATCAAGGACTCTTTCTCAATGCAGGTGACAGGTGGGTGGCATGTTACTAATATACGACAGTCTAAATCCTCCCAATACTATGTTATGTATAAGCTGCATACAAATCTGCAGATAATACAATTTAAGTGCTATAAAAAAATTATGTACAGAATATATTCTAGAAGGAATCACAGTCAACTCTATAATCAAGAGCAAGAGGGGGGGAAATCATGGGGAATCCCAAATCACAGTTATAACTAGTCGAAACATAGCTCAAAATGGAGTTAATATAAACTAGCTACTTAATTAGATGTGATACCTAAGCAACATCTAGAGGTATTAAAATCATTTGCACTAAATAGCAATAAATGGATGATCCAGAAAGGCCCAATCATTATTACATGCTAAAATAAAGCCTGTTGTTAATCTCCAGCTGGATGCTTTTTTGCCTTCACATCCTTCCTCTACCTCCAGGGCATTATAACAGGGACTGTGGGTAATTCCTGATCCCAAACAGAGAGACCAGGGGAGGCCAGTGGACTCAGCACAGGACAGGAAGGGACAGTCTCACAGTGCAGTGGACAGGTTAACTGTGCAGATTCCAGCAACCAGGGGGCTAATACTGCTGTGTTGTGATTCATCTTTAACAATTTTATTTTTTTCCATCAACACATCACCTATTTCCATTTCCATATTTCCAATATGGTTTGATCGCAAATGGTTACTTCAGAGATGCCTGGACACCAAAATAATTTGGCTTGTGCTTGGGTGTTCTACAGTTTTTCTTTTCATCTCATTTTTTTCTGTATTTTACAGATTAAAGAGTTATATTGCTTTTGAGACCAAAACCAGTGTTATTTACAAGTGAATACTGACACTAGACTCCCAGAGTCTACAGGATGTCATTTCACTTAACAGGCAAGTCACCTTCCCTGGTCTCATCTCCTACCACGTGCTTCACCACAACCTACAATCCAAACACAAATGTCTTTCCTTTCCTGCCCTGGACTTGGCTCGAACATACTTCCCTTATCTTTAAGGGGCTGAAAAGCTCTATGTCTGTGACTCCTTGCCCAGCTCATTCTGATGTCCCTCACTCAGCTCCCCTGCTCTCCCCGATTACCTGTCAGAGTACCTGACACCCAGAACTGCAATTACTCACTGAAGATATAAATTATTTAGCACAGCACTGAGCACAATTACACTGAAGACTGAATGAATGAGAAAAAGGGACATAAAACAGGGGCAAAGTCATTACTCAAATCCAATCCATCTGCTGACACACTGCCATAATAATGTACAAAGAAAAGGGTAGGAGGGAGGGGGAAGGAGGGAGGGGAAGCGGGGAGAGAGAGAGAGAGAGAGAGATAGATAGACAGACAGACAGACAGACAGAGACAGACTCTGAGACTATCTGTCTGTCTCTGTGGGTCTGTGTGGCATTATCCCATTATCCCTAAGACCCCAGCCACAGGAACCCACTTCCAATAAGCCTCAAGACTCACAGACATTAGCCTTATCTGCACTTTCCACACCTCCTGGGTCAACAAACCTGGGAAGTAAATTTCACATAAACATATTTTCACACATGATTTCCAGTAAAGTCATGTGGAAAATTGAAAAAGTTAAAAAAATATGTTTTTTGATAGTCATTGGGTATGATCCAAACAAATGAAAGATTTAGCTTTTGACATAAGCCAGAATTAAAGGCAATTAAAGGTTAGAGAAAAATGTGACCATTTCTTGAGGCCCCAAACCAAGTGTGCCTTCCTACTGAGTTTGAGACGGCAACTTTCGATTTACCTAAAAAGAATACTACAAATCCTACTGGTCAGATAAAAGCACTTTGATCTTGACAAGAAGACCAAGAAAAAAGATGGCAAAGCTTTATGATGCAGTAAAAACTCTGTTGCTCAGAGGCCGCCTTCAGCAAACAGCTAGAGAGGTCCTGCACTGGGGGAAAGACAGGGAGGAAAAAGGTCTCAGGTAACCAGGAAAAATCTTAAGGAAAAACTGGGAAGTGAACAATGATGGGTAACAGTGAAAACATAAGATCTGAATCCTGAGTCACATGTGCCAGTTGATTAGCTAATTTACTAGGAAGAGAATAATGAGTGTGATATAATCAGATGAGTTAAGAACCTGAATTCCAATCCCTACCAAAATCTAGACCTATGAACTTTGATAAATCTCAGCTTAAAATAAAGAGCATACTCTGAACACATAAGTTTCTATCAAGGCCTAAAATGATATGACCACACGAAAAGGGCCAATAGCAAAAGTGGCTGCAGGTATTAGAAGTGGCTATGGGGGTAATGCAAACATCAGACAGGGCAAAGCACTAACAAGCAACAAACATGCCAAAGACTAGACAGCTCTGCTGTCATGCTGGTTGAAAACCTAATAGTTACTTACTGGCCAATGGCCACCAAGGCCATTAGGATGCCTACAGGAGTTATGGCCACCAATACAACTCAACAGTGGAATAGCCAGGTCCACCTTGCAATGCTGGAAGGAACACCTGCAACTTCAGCACAACACTGATAATTTACAGTAGTCGATGGCTCAAAATGGCAAGTCTACTGTATACTGAAAAAGATCTCCATTTAAAGAGAACAAACTATATTTGGCATGTAAATGTATGTGAGTTAAATATTTGTTTGTCTGGAAATTTTGGTCCAGAAAAGCCATTTCTCTGTGGACCATGTGTAGATTTTACTGTGTATAGGCTGAGAAAGCAGCCTATGGGATATGGGAATTAAATCAGAGACCCAGGAAGCAGGGTCCCCAGGTTTTTTAGTCTACACTGCAACATAAGAAAGTTGAAGGGCAACAGAGAAAAAAGAACATAGGAAAAATTAAGAAAATATAACATATGATAAGTAAAAGATGAAAAAAAGGAATTGCAATTTTGCCTCATGTTAGTAAGGAACCTCTGAGAATAATGATCTTAACTGAGAACTAAAAATAATGATAGGAAGAATCTGCAGCAATCATTAAAAGCATTATTCTTTCCAGATTCTGATCTTTTATTTTTGTGAGCTCTCCATTTCTCTTGTGGGACCCTCTTTCTGTACTCGTCCCTTAAATATAGTTCAGAGTCCTGTCCAAGGCTGCCTTCCATCATCTGCGCCACTCAGGTCTCAATCACCACCTGTACAGACAACCTCCAGCCCTCTCTGTGGGCCACAGCCCCACCCTGAAGGAGGCCTCTACCTAGACTTCTCAACAGGGTGACCCTTGCCACCACCTTCACACATGCTCCTTCTCAATGTTCTCCACCACCAAACAGACACTGTTTAGGCTAAAAAAAAACAAAAAACAAAAAACAAAAAAAAAAAACATTAACTGCGACTGGATTAAGGGCATTAAATGATGAAGCAGAAGAGAGAGAAGAGACCTCGGTCTCTTAACCACGGTCTGAGAACTACCTTTATGACCTACTTCAAGGTACCAGCCCTCGCTTCAACTGGAAAAGCTATAACGTAAAAGTTAAAAAGAGAGAACTCTCCAGACTCAGTGAACTTGAAGGACTGGCCCTTACCTTTGAGTCATAGGCTGACTGTTTAATGACTTCAGGTGCCATCCAGAAAGGGGTGCCCACGAAGGTATTTCTTTTTATCTGTGTATCTGTCAGCTGGCCCGCCACTCCAAAATCGGCCAGCTTCACCTCTCCATGTTCAGAGAGCAAAACGTTGGCAGCTGCAAAATAAAACCAAGATGCCTTCCACTATCATCTGCTATACTGTTCTGTCCATTATCATTTGGGAACAGCGAGATAATGTGCTCAGCAAGAACTAGCTTTTGGTTAGACACTCCTCAAAGCCAACCCATCCCCAGAAATGTTGAAAGTACTCTATAAATACACACAAGACAACTTCCCTTGAGAAGCCCAGTTTAACTCTACAGTATGTTCCTCCCTGCTGACTTAGGTATTTCAAAAAATATAAATAAAATGTTATCTTACCTTTAATATCTCTATGAATTTTCTTCTCCGAATGCAAATAATCAAGTCCTTTCAGTATTTCTCTTAATATAGTAGCAATCTGCGTTTCATCTAAAGGGCCAGGTTCTAACTAGCAAAAAAAAAAAAAAAGGTATTAAAGTTACTTAAATGATTATAAGAAGTTTGAGATAATAAAAGTCAACATCTATGTTAAATGCACAAGAATAACTAAAATCTAAAAACTTCTTTAATTCAAAATATTTTGTCCAAACAATTTAAAAAAATACTTAAAGGGCTCTAAAAATAACAACAAAGAACCGGAGAAAATGACTTTGCTGAATAAAGCAAAGCTAAGTAAGAATCAAAGTAAGCCAGTGAGAAAGTTCGTGTTAAGCCCCACTGTGCCGGCAAGTTAAGCTGTGAGGGATTTTAGCCCAGAAAGCAAGAGCCCAGAAACTTACAGTACTTGCTAAGGAGACTAGAGTATAAAGTAGCTTGGCTCTGTCCTAAAATGCGTAATAGTTATCAAAACGCAAGTGGTCCAAAAGAGAAAGCCTAGGAGCCCACTGCTTTCTGAGGCTACCACTACACCAGAATTTTTTTAATCTAAATTTTAAAACTTGGGGGAAGAGAGCTGAAAGAACTTACTCTCTAATGATTTGGGATTTTTTATTATATATGATCCCAAATGAGGTAACAATGGCCTCTGAAAACTTTTCTTCTGAGAAACACAAAGGAATTAACACTGACTCACTATTCATAATTGTTGAAAGACGTAAGGAAGAAATGTCAAGTGTACATATTCCTTTTATAAAAGGGAAAAAAATAAGACAAGTGCTAGATCTCAGTTCAAACTGGGTAAGTCCACCATCACCTGCAGAGCAGGGAATTCAACCACAACTAATCAGATAAATTACAGCAAAACCACGGAACACTCCCTAAAGAACTAATAACAGAACCATGAGAGGGGCAGAATTCTAATAATTTAGATTAATTCTTCATCTGAATAATGATCTTTGGTATATTTTCAGATTTGACAATGAATGTCATCATAACCCAAATTCACAGACTTTAGTCAACAGAAGACACAACCCTGTGACGTTCACTAAGTATGTTTTAAAAAGTTAGATGTGCTTTTAAACCAAAGGGAATAAAAACTAACATACTCCTTGTAAGGTAGAGTTATGACTGATGCTTATACATTTTCTTAGCCAGGGCCTTCGCTGGGATGATGGTGACAGAACAGTCGTTTATGGGGCCTAAGGCAGAAACAACCAAGACATCCCATTCTCGCTTCACTGCAGCTTTACTCATGCCTGACACTGCTCCTGGATCATCTAGCAGGCTGTGCCTTTTGCTCACTGGCCCAACTTGGTCTACATGAAAATCAACAAAGTCTGGGAGAGGGGAAGGTGTCTCGTTCTCAAAGCTGGGGCTGCCTCTCCTAACATGTTGGCCTCAATGGGACTCTGGCTTCTCTGGCAGCAGAGCACACCTATGATGAAGCAGCTACTCAGCTTTCTCACCTTCAGAACACATGTATAAGAGAATGTGCTGCTTTAGTTTTACCATGTATTATATGCTTAGAGAAAGTCACACTGCTTTGGTCAACCAGCCTGCCAGGAAGTATCTCAAATTCTACTTAAATACTACCAAAAATTAGCTCAAACGAGAAAACATGTCTCATTACTTTATTCCACAGAACCAAACTGTTTACAGTTATCTGACCAAAAGTCTTATTTTTTAAGAAACATACATTAAAACTACTGTTCCAAAGAGCACAATCTGAAAACACTGCCTGCCTGCCTGCCTTCTCCACATCTATTTTTGAGTGTTCATAGCAAGTAGACATTTTAATACACAAAATGAGGAAAAGACTCTTTGCTCATAACGTGGGGAAAAAGGAGGGCAGCGATGCTGGCATATTTGCTCTTATTCATAACACCAGAACGCAGAAGGATAATCCAGTTGTTCAAAATTGTATCACAGGGGACAAGTTCCATTTCCTCCTCCAGCAGGTTATTACTCAAGCAGATAATCATTAACTTTTGGCCAGCCGGGCTTAACCACCTCCACCCTTCCATTATCAAGTCTCTGTAAAGAAACAGAACAGCCTGATGTCATTAGCAAGGGGAGATAAGAAAAAGACCTGAGAAAAATTAATTGAAAAATATTCCCCTGGATCACTGAGAGCTCTCTCTCTGGTTAATATATGTATGGCTATGCCCTTTTAAATATGGCCTAAACACTGTCCACCAATGATTTGTTTGCCATGGGGGTGGGGGGGCAGGGGAGAGGTACTCTATTTACTCTGGGTGGGGGCGGGAGGGGAGTCTTTGTGTTAAAATTCACTATAAAAGGTTTTCAGTTGCTGTCTACACGACAGATATCCTGCTAGTGGATAAGACAAGGCTGAGCCAAATTCTCAAAAGTCATATGTTAGCATTCTCCACCACTACCATTTCTAAGCACTATAAATGTGGCGGTCTCTATCATTCAGAGAACTGTTGAATCTTCAAATAATCTTTATAAAAGAAAGACTCCTAGGAAAAAAATTTAGGCTGAATCTCATCTCTGGGTGACTTCTAATTCCCTCTCCCCAAGTCTGTTCTCTTCTTCCTCTGCACATAGCTGCCACCCAACAAGAGGCCACATATGCCAACCTCTACAGCAGTAAGTTTGTCCACATGACTAAGTTCTCACCACTGGAGTACAAGCAGAAGTGACAGACATATGCCCCTCACGTGGTCTTGGCCTTGAAACACTGGCAGCCAGAGAAGAAAATGACTGAAGACCATGGGAAGCCATGGGTTACAGATGGTAGAGCCACCCACCAGTGCAGGGCCCTGATAACCACGTGGACTAGGGCCCAATGACCCCACGTGTGGGAGAGAAATTAATTTCTATCTTGTATGAGACACTGTTTGGACCCACTACAACAGCAGCTCGACCTAAACAATGAATATGCCATCTCATTTTGAAAAAAACACATTACAGATACATTTTTAAGTTAGTCAAACATTTCTACATGGTATCAAATTTTTAATGTGACAATATTCTGGTTTTTAAAATCTGTTATGAACTTACAAAAGACCCTCTCAAAATAGTAATGTTTTCAAAATGCAAAAAAACAATTGTTTTATCCCATTATTAGAGTGTGTCCTCTTCTTTGAGGATTGGAGGCAGGCCAAACGAAAGGGGTTAAGAGGCAGAGAAAGACAAAACGATGTCAGAAGGAGGAGAAGGATAGCCTAAGCTCAGGGAAGGCCTCGGCTTTGCATCTGGTCACAATGAGATCCTAACCTCTAAGTGTCTATTTCTTCATCTTGATTAAAATGAGATGTTTAGGGACATCCAAAAAGGGATGTCCAGTTCTTGTCACCAGGGCTATTGATGTGTAAGATGGATGGCAGTTTGCTAGGACTCTCATACCATATGGAATTTTTTTTAAGTGGAGAGTTCTATACTTCCTTCAATTGTCATGTCTAAAATTTCACAGACTTAAATTCAAAGCTCCAAAGAAAGTTACCAGTAAGTAAATTAAATTACTGTGGCATTAAAATGAATAAATTAAAGCATTTAGAGGCTAGAACTGCTGCTCTGAAGGACTCAATGTTGGAAGAGTCCCCACGAATAACTTTACATATGCCATAAATGAAATTCACTTAATAGGAAATCTAATTACACAAAATGAGATAATTTTCTACTTTCTTGTAGTATTTCCCAAAAGAATTTCAAAAAATGAAAAGTTCTTTGTGTAATGTGTATATTATGGAAAAGAAGCCAAGCAAGTCATAATTTTGGCTATTTTGTTGCCTTTCCCATTTTAATATAATTGTTTATACCATATTATTTTTTTCTTGAAATTTCCTCTGAACATCATTTTGGCCAGTTGCTATTATGGTTTATAACATTATATGATTTTTTTTAAATTAGGTACATAAGTCTTTTAGAGAAACATGTAGTTTTTCAGAGGTTTACCTTCCCAAAAACTACCAATTGCTACTATTGCTATGAGAAAGAAATCTGTTAATCAAAAGGTATTTCTTAATGAATAAAATCTATGTCGATTATAACGATTAAAAAACACCAGCTTCTTTCAGTTCTCAGAGCAGTAAAAACTACAGACTCATCATCCTGACAACTTCCTATCAGGCAGGACTCACCCTCTAACGCTAAAATGATGGGTTAGTCCTGTCTTGGAAATTATCACTTATCCCAAAAACCCCGCTTTTACATGATGGGTAGTAAAAAAGGCTGATTACATTAAGTTCACTGCATGTCCACTGTGGGGACAAGCTGCTGAGCACTTAACTGTGTAAGTTCTTTTAAGAACTTGCTTTATATATACTGTGCTTTAAGGACAACTTGAGCAATGCTTATGGTTCACTGGTTGTTTGAGCATCTTCTCAAAAGCCAAGAGATAACCATGTTTTACCACGAGAAGCAAGTTGCAGACTATGACTTCAAGGTCATTCTATACCTAGTTTCTATTATCTTGTGTGGAAGGTATAGTGGCACACACTAATGGCAAAGTAGACTGTGGCCAGGTTGATGACACAGCCATTGGTGCCAGTCCAGTTCCACCCTAAATGTACTGCATGGCCTGACCACTGCTCTGATATGTGACACTGTACTGCAATCATCACACCCTGCCTGTAACTTACTCCTGAAAACAAATTTTAGTTTTTAAAAATTTTAATTATAGATTAAAATATTACCTGCATATTTTGGAAGCTAAGTTACATCTGAAACTTGAAACAATGATGGGGCAGCAGCTCTGTAAAAGTTAAAACCAGTCTTGGAAGACTAACAAACTGTTCTTAGGAATGATAACAACAGGCAAAATCCCTCTTGGCTTTTATGAATGAATTCATTTGTTTCCCAAGAAACAACAAAACTGGTTTCAAAAGCAGACCTATAATTCCCAGTAATGTATCAGAAACAGAAATACATATTATAAGAAACAGTTTGATTCATTTTTCATGGAACTTAAAAGAGTGAAACAGAAATTAATAAACACAGACTTATCTTCAAAATCAAGATTTACTGAGAAGAGCTTTAATGTGTATTAAGCATCTGATATAATACTTACTAGATCGAGTGCAGAGCCTCCACCAAGATATTCCATTATTATCCACAATTTAGTATCCTACAAAAATAAAAAAGGGGAAAATTACTATAAAAGCAAACAAAACCAGAAAAGAAAATTTAAATAACTTAAGGGTATTTTTTTCATTATTTTGAAACATATATGTAATTAAAAATGTGTGTCCAAGTGAGTCCCATGCAGAAAAACCTGTCCTATGTCAGAGGCGGTGCTTTCACAGTCTAGCCAGGGCCCCTGCATCATACTTTTTCTAGGCAGTGTATTCAGACCTACCGAACCAGAATCTCTGAAGGCAGGACCAGGGAAGTAAGGAGCGGGAAAGGGGGGTGGTGGGGAGGGGTCCATTCTTAAACAACCTCAGTCAGTGGTGCACAGGCACCTCTTTTGAGACTCAGTCCCCAAAGCCAGTCAAGGCCAGCGGCAGTCACACAAGTATAACCCTGGGTGTCAGCCAGGAACTATCCTGAGCACAGCCATGGGAAAAGGTCACCTCCCTTCCTGTGGACTGCAGCTCTAAGATGCAAGGACTATGATCAGAGGGAAAGGCAATAAGGTGGGACGGCCAGCTAACGTGAGTTTTGGAGAAAGGCAGCCAATTCCAGACACCCCCAAAGGCTACCATACTCTTTAGGGAGCTTTCCAAGAAAGTAGGCCCCTGATTAACTAAACCTTGTGTCTGGGTCCTCTTAGCCCCCACCTCACCAGCCTGGTGAGGTACCTTTTGTGATTCTGTCTTTTCCCTTTGTCTCTCATTAAGCCACTCAACCCTCATGACTTCCAGAGCTGTCTTCTCAAACACAAACAAGCAAGCAAGGAAGCAAATATCTACAGCGCCTCCAAGAGGGAGTATCTGTGTGGTGGTCAGGAGTACACAGGGTTTTGATCCTGACCCCTCCTTACAACCCGAAGGGCCTGGGGAAGTTATTTCCCCTCTAAGCTGAGTGCTTAGCCAAGCACCAGAACGACAGCGCCAGTGGCAAATAAACCATCAGTAATACTGGTGGTGGCTAACCCATCACAGTGCCAGTGGTGCTCTACTCCGCTCCCAGGAAGCTATGCTCACAGGTGTGCTCACAGCAGCAAGCTTCACTGCTAACGCCATGCTTTACAGTAACCTTCATCTGCATCAAGAGAATATAAAAACTAAATCTTTCCAACGCTCTTTGGTACCTTCAGGATGGAACTGAACCCTCACTCTTCAGAACACCCCAAGGAAGGCCCCTCTGCCAGGCACCCACCCACTCTCCATGGTTCTAGTAACAATGACTGACTGAGCTAGCTCTTGGGAAAGTGTCAGTTTCTCAGGGCTTTTCACCTCAGCAATTTCCTCCATCAAACAAACCCTCACCTGCTGCACACGTGGTGCAAACTTTTGCTTTAGCACCTACTGGTCTGATTTTCATGTCAAGACTTACTTATCTGTGTTTCCCACCAACAGCTAACTGAATGCCATGGGACAGTGCCTAGCACGCTCAAGTTCAGGAAAGGTTAATTATGATGCTCTGTAGTCAAGGAAGGGTAATGATATTGACTGTGCATTCGCTTCAGGAGGCACTGATGTATGCACTGCATAAAATGAATTAATTTTAAAATATAAAATAAATTCTGATATATGAAGTCAATTCTATATCCTAAATAAACAGTTCAAGTTTGACTGTACACAGAATATTTTCTCAAGCTTTTAAATGCCCTTAACTACTAATATGATGAAGACATTTCTAGATTGGAAAAGGCACGGAAGCTTAAATCATGTGTTTGGGATCCATCCTACAGGCACAAAGATTTCACACACTTAATAACCATCCAGTCACGGGTACCTGCCTTGAACAGACTCAATTACCTCCTAGTTCTAATTTAAGAGAACTTCCTATCAGAAAGAACATTCTACAACCTTCCTTTCGTTTCACATATTCACTCAATGGTAGATTTCCCTGACACTTTGCTCCTGGAGAACATTTGTGTTGCTCCTTCCAGACATTCTGAAAGCATCTTGTCAGATTGCTAGAAATAAACTATTCTAGGGAGCAACCAATATCACTTTCAATAACACAAGAAATTTAAACTGTTTTTCTATAAGGGAACTTGAACTTCAGATTTCTACTCCCATTCCCTTTTTTATGGCAATGTTTGACCCAGCTCCCAACCCTTTTATTATTTTATGAGCATTAAGAGCAAATTTGTTAAGAGCAAGATAAGCGCTCCCTCGACAGGTAGGTAATCTCTCCTCACCTCACTCCTCCATCTGCAGGGAGCTGTGCAGTAAGACACGCTGGAAAACAATCTTGGCTGACTCTGGAGATACGCGTGTCACCACACTGCTTCCTGGAACAGCAAGACACAAGTGACCACACCTCGTCTGCCATTCCAAAGTTCCACACTCCTAAATACCTACTGAGCTGACTACCAAGGAAACAAAACCTTTTTAAAACACTACTTTTGCTCCCTTTGCTGTATCTACCACAAGGAAGAAAACCATTCTCAGCGATCAGACTGCTGACATTACAGAAAATGTGGGTATCACTCTGAAGGGACACATAGTTATTGTGAAGGGCCCCAGAGGCACCCTGTAGAGAGACTTTAATCACATCAATGTAGGACTCAATCTTCTCAGAAAGAAAAAGAAGAGGCTGTGCATTGCCAAACAGTGGGCAAACAGAACTGGCTACTGTAGGCACCATCTGTAGTCATGGACAGAACATGATCAAGGGTGTTACACTGGCTTCCATTACAGGATGAGGTCAGTATATGCTCACTTCCCCATCAATGTTGTTATTCAAAAGAATGATTCTCTTGCTGAAATTCAAAATTTCTTGGGTGAAAAATATATCCACAGGGTTCAGATGAGGTCAGGTGTTGCTTGTTCAGTATCTCAAGCCCAGAAAGATGAGTTAATTCTTAAAGGAAATGACATTGAACTTGTATCCAATTCACTTATTTTGATTCAACAAGCCACAACAGTTAAAAACAAGGATATCAGAAAATTTAGGGATGGTATCTATGTTTCTGAAAAAGAAACAGTTCAGCAGGTTGATGAATAAGGTATAAGTTGTCCACCTACAAAAATACCAAGAAGTCAGATGATTCCTCAGACTTATGATATTTTAATGATGCAATAAAAGTGTTATATTGATTTGGGTATGAGGGTAGGGAGAAGTACTACTTTTCCATTTCAGGGAGCCATAGCAGGGGACAAAGTGACACATTTTCAGGTGTTGTCCCAATACCTTAAGGAGCATTAAAGCAACAGCAAAACAACTGAGGAACTAGGTGCTCCCCAGATGAAAGGCTAAAACCCCACCCTTTCATTGTGAAAACGTCATCTTCCTGGAGGTGAAGAATGAGGAAAAAGACCAGCTACTTCCATCCTGATTCCTGGTACCAAACATGCTGGGGTATGAACACTACGCAAACATGAGCCGATGGACACCAGATTCAAGGGCACTTAGAAAAACAGCATTAGGCCCTTTATTCCAGGCACTTCTTTTTAGTACCTTGGGTAGGTCCCATGACTAATGTGTTTTCGTCCCCAATTCCACCGGTACCACTAATGCACTAATCAGAGAATGGAATGGAAACTGCATCATGAAAGGTTCCACTGGCCACTACCTTTTGGCTGCACTTGCTTTCCAACCTCACTGGGTGTGCTGTTCGATCTGGCCAAGGACAGTCCACCCCTCCAGATGTGAGGCTCCTATGCTCTCTGAGGCCAGTCCCCACTTGCTCCAGGCTG
Organism: Eidolon dupreanum; assembly: GCA_028627145.1. Taxonomy (NCBI): domain Eukaryota; kingdom Metazoa; phylum Chordata; class Mammalia; order Chiroptera; family Pteropodidae; genus Eidolon; species Eidolon dupreanum. The sequence continues at coordinate 33,109,486 of CM053508.1, forward strand.
AGGTGCCACTAGGCAGCCTTTCCCAAGGGCCAGCACAGGGAAGCAGCATTAAGCAGGATGAGTAGCTGTCTTTCCCACAGGGAGCTTATCTTCTAAAGCTAAAGACAGATCTCCAACAATTGTTTGATAAATTATAACTGTCAAAAGTGGGTGCCATGAAAGAGTACAGCAGAGACTTGCCAGATCGCAGAGTTAGAACCAAGTGCCTTTTAAGATGAACCCAAACGATGAGTTGGCACTGGGGTCAGAGGAGAAGTGAGGAAGGAGACAAGCGAGAAAGTAGAGGTCAGCAATGAAAATGGCAGGAGTGAAGCTGCAAGGCAGGGAAGCAGTAGCATCAAAGACCTAATGGAGGGAGGACACAAAGAGGGGTCCGGGTGAAAAGTGACCTAAAGTAAAGCAACGTAACAAGGCCAATCTTATAGAAGCCAGGATTAAACATGTCAGACTTTTTCCCTAAAAGTCCCTGAATGGTTTCAGAGTAGATACTGGTTTTGGAATAAATGCTCAATGTGTGTGGAAAGAGTAAAGCCTCCTGCATAGTCTGGGTAGAGGTGAGAGCAGAGTGCCTGTGGTGTCATCTGAAGAGGCTTGGGAGGCAGAAGTGATAGGACTTGGTGGTGCACAAGGAGGTCAAAGCAACTTCCTGGCTTTGGCCTCGTTCAGATGAATACCTACGAGTGCCATCTTCTGTCAGGGAGCCTGGAGGTAGAGGGGCTACAATGAGCTTGGACAGGGTGCCATAAACATGTTCACCAAACATTATAGAGACTGAGTCAATATCCTTTCTCTTAAAAACAAAAACAAGAAAAAAAAAAAACACCAGTTTTTAAGTATCTGAGAGCTTCTAAATTCTATTATGACGTCCAAACTCTGGCTTGAGGCACTATAGCCCTTCACAAGCATGTACCCATCTATCTTGTTTCATTTCCATCTACTCTGCTGCACGCCCCTGGAATGCACCAGGGTCTAACTCCTATGGACAGTGCACAGCTGCTCCCCCTGCCAGGAGACGCCCTGCCCGCCCTGCCTCATGCAAGTCACAACTCACAGGGCAGCTCCTCTGAGGACACTCCACTCAGGGTATCCATCTCCCCATTCCATTCTCCAGGTCCAAATGTCTGCTTTCACTCTTCCTCCAGTCTCAGAGGTCCATCCTATCCTCCATTCAAGAACAGTCGTGCAGCTATATCAGGATTCCTCATCTAGGCATTATTGACTTTTGGGGCTGGGTAATACTTTGTTGTGGGTGCTGTCCTGTGCACTAGTATTTAGCAGCATCCCTGGCACTCTACCCGCTAGATGCCAGTAACATATTCCCAGTTTTGATGACCAAAAATTTCTCCAGACACTGCCCAAGTCTTCTAGGGGTCAAAATCGCCCCAACTGAAAATCGATGAAAATATATGATCAATGCTGATAAGCTAGAAGTGTTGCTAGACCAGAAGCACGAATAAATAATTTCTTCCTTATCCTTAGCCTAGTCAGTTTTGCATACATCATGAAACCTCCACCTAGAGTACTATCAGTAATTCACCAAGAGACACCTAAGCTTAGGATTCCTCATCCATGAAAAGATGGTAATCTGTTCCTAAACCTCACAGTTCAATTGACAATAAAATGAGATAATGAACGAACGTGAAAGCACTTTGCAAATTTCAAGGTACTAAACACATGTAAAGTGCTATTAGCTTTATCAACATCATCACCCATAAATGCCGTAAAATAACCTGGTAAAACCGAAAGAACTCAATTAACAAGACCAAATAATATTTCTCTGCATGGGAGTTTCTGAGCAAAATAAAATATGGAACAATGATTCATATGTATGCTACACCTTCAGGCAAGAGTGTCTGAGAAGAATGGTCTGGCCTAAGGACGCTCTTGGCCTGCTCTGTGTGACCAAATGACCAAGCGTTGTCACTGCTCAGATGTAGAACTGTCTTCAAAAAACCTTCCAAATGGTGGCTTGTGAGGCACTCTAAGAAATATCACAGTTCCTAAAATAAGAATAATCTTAATCAGAATAATTCTACTTTTAGGAGATGACCTCAAACAATATATATCATGATCCTGTGATACAATTTTCTCAAATAAAAGATAGAAAATGGTTTAATAAATCCAGAATTCAAAATGTAAAAGGTATCAAAGTGTATGCACTGAGAAGTTTCTCTCTCACTGCTGCCCACCTCGCCCCCTGACCAGCCTCCACACTACCACCCATTACGTCTTACATAACCTTAGAGAAATATTTTATGCAAATAACTACAAACTCTTTCTCCCCTATTATCCAAATGGTAACATTCCCTACACTGTTCTATACTCTGCTTTTCCTTAGAATGTTCTACACCTGTCCATAAAGAACTTCCTCTTTTTTTTAACCATAACTAGCCCATGTGTACTGACATTAAGTTCTTTTCCATTCTTTTGCTATTATGTGCCAGGTGGCAAGAATCTCTCATTTGGGGAATTCCTGAAATTCCCAAATCCTGCTAGGTCAAAGGACTGCACTTGAATGTTAACAGATGACAAGTTACTGTTCAGAGGCTATCACAATTTCTACTACCTGCAGCAATATGTGAGGATGCTCATTTCCCTTTTCCTTTGCCAACAGTGTAATCAAACATTTTCTGGTCATTGTTAGGGGTTAGTTGTGCCCCCCCCTCCAAATTTATATGTTTAGGCCCTAACCTCCAGCATCTCAGAATGTGACAACAGTATTTGGAGACTGGGTCTTTAAAGAGGTGATATTAAGTTAAAATGAAGTTGTCTACGGCCATGCCATCCTGAACACACCCGATTCCGTCTGATCTCAGAAGCTAAGCAGGGTCGGGCCTGGTTAGTACTTGGATGGGAGACCACCTAGAAAGACCAGGTGCTGTAGATGTAATTAATAAATAAATAAATAAGTAAATAAATAAGTAAATAAATAAAAATAAAGTCATTAGGGTAAGACCCTAATACAGTTTGACGTGTATCCTTTTAAGAAAAGGAGATGAGGACACTGGCACATATAGAGGGGAGACCATGTGAAGACAGCCACCTACAAGTCAAGGAGAGAGACCTCGGGAAACCGTCCCTGCCAACATCTCGATGTCAGACCTCTAGCAGTTAGATTTGTGGAAAAATAAATTTCTATTGTTTAAGTCATCCCATCTGTGGTACTTTTTATGGCAGAAAATGAAGACAATCATCAATCCATAAGTGGAAAAAGGTATCTCAGAGAGTTTATCTTATTCTTATTGTAAGGTTAAACATCTTTAAATATTGAAGAGTCATGTATATTTTTTTTCTGTGAACTTTCTTTCATATCCTTTGTCCATTATGCTACTGGGTTACAGATATTTCTTAAAAGCAAGACCTTTTCACATATTAGGGAAATTAGACTCCTATAATATGAGCTGCAACTATCATTTTCCTCATTTGCCTTTTGATTTTGCATTTGGTGGTTTTTGCTTGCAGAAATTAATTTCATGGAGACACAACATCAATAATGATATCACTTACAGGAAAACTTGCTCTGAATTGTTTGGAACTTCTTCCTAAGAATCTGGAAGTAGTGACTGAAAGCTGAGGCTTCCTACACAGCAGGGGAAAGGAGAAGACATCAGCATGACAGAAAAGAAAAAACAAGGTAAACAGAAGAGGTAGATTCCATAGTGAACAAAGAACAAGATTTTATAAGTAGGAATTCTAAAATGAAGGAAGTCCACTTTGCATCTGCACTATATTCAGAGGCCTCCAAATTTAACAGCCGTAACAAAAGGCTGAGCTCAAGAGGTATCAATAATGCAGTAGGCTTTATTAAAACAATTTGGGGTCACAGACTTCCCTAATAATATGGTTTTAAAACCAAAGGTACCTTTTTGTTAAGATGTGGGCATGAACACAGAATACTGAGACCAGGTCTGACTCTTGCCTCTAACCCTTACCAGCTCTATGACCCTGAGACCAGTCCCTCACTGACTCCCTGACATCACAGCCCTTTCCAAGTGCACTTGAAGTACAGAACACACTTTCTGACTTAAACAATTTTAACTGGTCCTCTGTCTCATCAGTGTTAGCATTTCTTAAATGATTTAGACACCTACTTATGCACATGATGTCATTGAGGGGGTATAGAGAGAGTACTATCTAGGCTCTGAATTTAAAGAACTTTTCATAACAGAAAAAATGGGCAAATAACTATGATCAGACAGCCTGTGATGGATGCCACAAAAGAGACACAAAATGCCGGGGGTATTCAGAGAAGAGACCTATCTGAACTGAACTGAAGAGAAGGCTTAGACGTGGCTCCAGGAAAGAAGTGGTATTTGATCTGCAACTTGAAAGACTGTGACAGACAGACTGGGGCAAGGGTGACAAGGAGTGTGTTTCTGGCAGACACAGGCAGAAAAGAGAAGTGGACGGTCAAGAAGAAAACAAGTGATCCTGTTCAGCTAAAGCAGTCAAGAATGAGACACAACATCCTTGAATGTCAGTCAGTGGAGTTTCAACTTAATTTAACAAGCATTGAGGAAATCACCAAAACTTTTAGACAGGAGGATAAATAACCAGCAACTAACTACCAACATGACTGAATGAATGAGGAGAGAAGGAGAATAAGAAGATCAATCAGTAAGTCAAAGCAGAAGGTTGGGGCAAAAATTAAGAGACATTCTACAAGTGGCACTGGTGAGTGTTCACGAAGAAACCGAATCAAAGATGTCCTGCTATTCTGAGCCCCAGTAAGTGGTGACTCCACAAATACAAATATGAAGGCCAGGAAGAGGACAACTAGGTAGACAAGGGAGGGAAGTAGAGAGCGCTCTTCCCATTTTTTCCAATATTGATGTGACATTCTAGTAGATACACCTGAGAAACAACTGAAAACATGGTTTAACTTCAAAAGAGAAGCTGGGACCATCATAGGGATGAAATCTGGCACAGTGAAAATTAGTATTGGCATGAAGATTATTTTAAACTGAAGACATTTGTGATTCAACAGATGCAGAAAGAGCCTTATCAGAACTTCCCTTATCTGGCTAATCTGACTATCTGAACAATTTCTGGGAAATAGGCTGCCATAAATCCCCTCTTTGGGGTGTGTCTACTCTCAGAAAGAAGAACAGAATAAAACTACCATAAATCTCCCTCGGGCCCTCAAGAAAGAGGAAAGACCTCTTTATGTCCATGAAGAAAAACATCACAAATTTTCATATCTCTTGTTTGTACTTCTAAAACCCCATTTGTCTTTTCTAAAGGGACCCATTTGTTCTTCCTCTCCCTTTTCCCCACTAATTAAGTCTATAAGTATCTTTAAACATCTAATGAGTATGCATACTTTACAAATTTTTTTCCTTGTTAATCTGTCTTATTTTAATTTGCAGGCCCTGTAGTCAAAAAGAGGGCAGAGGAAAAGTTTTCTTCCTGATAAGTGATATGCTGCAAAATTTTTAACTGAAGAGCTGCTCAGAACATATGCAAGCCACCCAGGTAAAAGTTCAATCCCTATCCCTTAACTGATTTTTAGTTAATAAGATAGCCCTCTAAGTACAAGAGAACATTAAATCCCTGTGAGTCACTCTTCCCACTGGCTACCCTAGTTCTCAAATGCATTCTGAACTTCCATATTAACTCAGCAACATAACTGAAGGGGTGCAGATGACATGTAATGCTTAGTCTAGATAACATCCAGGGTCAAAACTTCTACACAATCACATGTGGTGACAAGGTCCTCTGGCCTTCAGTTCCCTCAGGTGATCATTATCAAAACTAACCCACCCAGTACTGGGCATTGCAGTGGGAAGGATGCAGACTCTCCCATTTCCTTCCCTCCACCCTCCAACTCAGGCACACACAGTGGTTGTGTGTCACTAATACGCTCCCATAGAGGAGAAGGCCTTACAATTATTTAAAAAACAGAAAAGTAAAATTTCTGTGGAAAATCATTTCTGTAAATATTGTCTAAAGAGGCTACCCAGAGTGAAAGAAAGAGGTGGAGACCCAGCACCAGACAGTATTCTTTGGGGAGAACAAGAAAGAGCTGTAGAGCATCATAGGACAGAAGCACAGGGAATACAGACTGCAGCACAGAAATCCTATGATTGCCTGGCTAGAGCAAGAGTGGAAGAACATCATTTGCTGTGTACCTTTTTATGTCAGGCACTGGGCTAGATGCCTTACATATATCATATATTTCCACCAATCCGTACAATATTCCTATGAGGCAGTTGTAGCAGGCCCATGTTCTAGAAAAAGATTCTAAAATGCAACAGGTTTTGGAGCCTTCATTAGCGCCCCCTTCTCTGCTCACCCAGAAGTAATCCTGAGCCATCAACCAATGGGAAGGTGAATCTTTCAGCATATTAGGGATAAGCATGGGGGGCAGCTACCTCCCATGAGGAAAGGCACAGAGAAAAAAGACCCCAGTCTTCCCTCTTTCAGGTGGCCCTAAAAGGAAGACAAAGGTGGTCTAAGGAAAGGAAAGTCTAGCATTGGAAACAAGTGTGAAATGGGAGAAAGGCCACTATACACAATTATCAACTGAAAATAAGGTTGTGCAACAAAACCTGAAACAAATCAGGTGAAAATTACTGGATCAAATCTTTAGATCAAAGGAAAATAATCAAAAACCAGCTACTAATTAGCCAAAAATAATATTGAAAACATTACATACACCAAAATCTATACAAAACAGCCAAATATTATTCAAAGGAAAACTTACAACATTATATATTTTTATTACCAAGCCAAAAAATAATGAATAAAGAAAAAAATTTAAATGTTCGATCCAGAAGTTAGGAAGGAAGGGAAAACAAAAACCTAAGGAATCACTCTAAAGAAAGCAAAAAAAGGAATAAAGGTACATGTATAAGTAATGGGAAATAGAATAAGAATTAAAATATGAAATAAGACAGAAAAAGTTGAGAACAATATGATTTCACTCATATGTGGGATTATAAATGTGAAAGCAATAAACAAATATGACAAACGGAGACTCAAACACATGGACAGTGGATTAGTGGTTACCAGAGAGGGGTAGAGGAGGTCAAATATTTGGTGATGGAAGGAAATTTAACTTTGGGTAGTGAACACACAATGCAATATACATGTGATGTTTTACCGAATTGTATACTTGAAACCTACTGATTTTATTAGCCAATGTCACCCCAAATAATTTTAATTTCAAAAATGAATTTAAAAAATTCTTTAGCAAGAAGTTCAAATGATTTTATCCTTGAATAATTTCAAACACTGAAGAATAAATTCTAGCAACTATTTGAAGCATGGGATTTTTCATGACATCACAACATAATACGAACACCTGGAAAAGTTACTGGTCCAGAAAGAGGAGGTGGAGGAGGTTCCTACTAAGGAGTGGACAAAACTGCTGTCATCTAATGGCCCAAAGAGGGTCATTTCTAGAGAAGAAAAAAGGTGCTTTTGGAAAGGAAAATTCGGTGAGGGTCTTCGTGTATGTAAGATTTTTTTCACCTTATTTTCTTTAGTCCGACCTGCCCCTACCAACTCTCAGGATTTGCTCGGCTCAGCACAGCCTGCTTAACACGTCTGCAGTGCTTTCAGGAGGCCCAAACTTGCCTCTATATTGGCCATAATGCCATTACCACCAGACAGCCTTCACTTGGCAAAAGCCTTATATGACAGTGAGAGAAGTCGACTTTGGATTCTTGTAAGGAGGACACAGCCAAAGCTGCTGTCCTTCCAGGCCACCTCTCATTTCTACTGACTAGCAGGGGCCAATTCAGCTGTGATCTGGTGTTGGATTAGGACATTCAATGAAAAAGGGGAGGGCCAACTCATCCACAGGAATAGGGACAGCCATATTTTCTTTCACAATGGGTGGTCAAAGGCTCCTGTAGGAAAAGAACAGCCTCTGAATTTCTCGTCTTCCTCCTCGTCAAGTAGGTAGGGTCCCTACCATCATTTTACATTAGTGTGATGCAATGGCACGTCACAGTTTACTAAATATCTTCATTAAAGTATTTCATTTGATTCTCTCAATCATCCTCTTTACTTAAGTAATCAGTCTTTTCCTACTTTACAAATGAAGATATCTGCTCAATGGGAAGGAAGGATAGCAGCTTGACTTCAATCCAGATATTCTGACACTGAGTCAGAAACCTAAACAAGAACCACAGTAACAAAAATTATAAACTCTAAGCAATTTCTAAAAGATTCAGTGGGAAAAATACTTTCTAACTTAACTGTTCTTAACCTTTAACTGGTTTCCTTTTAGAAACCAACAAACTCTACATTGGCTGAATGAAAAGTACAGCAGTTTATAAAATGTCTGCCTGGAATTTGAAAGATTCACATGCCCTAATCCATCATGCCTAATTTAAGAGTTCTTGCCTTAATGTCCTTTAATTAACTGAAAAAAACACTGGGCAGTCCCCAAAAAGCTCATCTTGGGGGTTAAGTTACGGGACTGGCTCATCTGGAAGGGGCCACCTTATAACTATGTGTATGTGTGTTCATGTGTGTTTTAGTAATTAATCTCCCCCAATGGGTAGAGATGTTCCTCTCTTTTCCATCAACATAAATTTGACATAACATGGTAATAAATCTGTTAATGAGAAGTTTCTGTGCTGAATGCTAGTAGAAATTAAGGTGAATAAAAACACTCTGGTTAAACTTAAGGACACTTACAAAGTTATCAGGATAATATACTCACAAATAATCTAAATCTGTGCAAAAAAAAAGTCAGAGAAGAGCATGAAAAAAGTGCCCTAGGAGGTAAAGAGAAGGATTTTTCTTTCCTTCCTCACATCTATTCTCATTAAAGTTACAAACATCACAGTCAATGAATACGAACCACTAAACGGAACAAAGTTCTATGCCATAATCTTGCTATGAGGCTAACAATGTACTTTCTGCTAAAGTAAAACATTTCTAGTAATTAATTATGAGATTATCCTTCTGCTAGGTGAATATCTCAATGGTCATTATGCAATAAATGTCAGAAATAGCAATCACAAAAACCACAAAACAAAAAGAAGTGATTATTGAGGACTTAATATCAATTCTATGAATATAGACTCAGCCCAAAAAGATCAGACAAGTGTGGCTGAGAAAGAATAAAGATTTCTTTGTGTTCTGCAGATTTTTTTTCAGAGGTGCCTTTAGCATTATAAGACAATTTACAGAACTGGTAGGTTTACAAACAAATGCTGTGTTTCAAATGCATGGGTGGCAAGGTGATATTTACACTATTACTGTCATGCATGGAGTTTCGTCTAAAGATAAACAGCTTTCAAAGTAAGAGGCTTTTCAATATGTGTGTCAATGCTTGATTCCTCAGTAGAGAGGAAATGTTTCTGCTATTTGAACCTTCTGCTTCTCTTCCTCCCTACCTTTTGGCCACCACTACTCTTCCTTTTCTGCACAGTTCTGTTCTACAGTGAACAGTTAGATACATGTACATGTTCTCCATTTGTAATAAGTTTGTTACTGAGCTACTGAATACAGTCAAGCTATACCTGGATCAGACAGGCAAATCCCAGGGTGACCTCACTGAGGTTAGGAAACAGAGGGCTTACGACCTAAGGCTGGTGAGCAGACACGTGCCTTTTGCCCCCTCCATCCAACCATGGCGTGAACCACCACCAATCCGTGTTGAATCTGACTCAGTGAAAGAGACTCTGTCACGGTATATAAAACCCACAGTGCTCGATTACAGACACCCAGAAAACAGCCAGCCTAACTGCTCTGTCTAGAAACCAACAAATCATGGTCAGTCAGTAATGTTCATGATAACATGTTACTGTCAGGGAGGATTCAATAGAAGGGTTTGGTTCTAGAAGTCCATTTTTCTCATTTTGAAGCAGATGTTTTTATTTACCCAAATGCCTAAAAGTCAAGAACTACTGGACTAGAGAGATTATTTACTGCAGTGGGAATCGGTCTTCTCCTTAATTACATACCAAGAAACCTCTCATTACATAATCTAGGTAAGATCTATGATATCATATATCATATCATTTCTTAGAAGTTTACACAGAAATATAGAAATTTCAGAAAGAAAGCATATGGCACAATTAGTTGTTTTATCTAAATACATAGATTGTGTTTAGATACTCCAGATGGAGGTTTAAATATGCAGAATGCATATGTTGAAACAAAGAGACCTAGAGATACAACTAATACTTACTTTAAGTTATAGGTAGCATTAGTCAGAAAACAGAATTCAGTTTCTTTTTGGTGAAGTAAAATATTTAGCCTACTTGAAATTTTAATTCATTCAACTTTCTGGACAGAAAAACACAAAAGGGAGCTGCCAAATGTCTTCAGGGACTTTCAATTACACTAGGACAGTGTGTTCGAGAGAGAGAAAGGAATCCACAGTCCCTATCCTCGGAAACATTTCAAAGCAGATCTTTTATATTATCTTTGGCAATAGGCCTACAATTTTTTTCCCATGATTGATTATGAAATGAAATGTATTCCCTTGTGATTTATAAGCAAGAGTTACATGCAAATTTGTTTAGTCCACCCCCCAAAAATAAGTGGTTTAGCTTTTACCCACAGTCACCCTGGAGTCTGAAACCACAGGCTCCATGTATCTTTTCTATTTTTCCCACAAGAAACACAAGAACAGATCAGATACTTGCATACTAAAAATCACTCTCTGAGAAAACAGACGTGCTTCTCCCGCTCCTAGAAGTTGCAGCTGTTCCAGGCCAATGGGGAACGCTGCGGATGATTTCCACATGGGAGAGGAAGCCTTGGAGGATAGCTGTCACTATGTGGGTGCACGTGGAGGAGGAAGGGTGTTCTGTCACGCCAACCAAGAGCCCATTTGGCTAACTGCACAGATGAACACCCATTAACACAGGGAAGTGCCCACCCAGCCAGCTAAGGAGCAGCAAGCATGCTCATAAGCACCGAAGACATCCTCTCTCACACCTGGCAACAGTATGTCCCCAAATCTTGACAAGGCACAAAAAGTGGAAGAGACCACTGTTAAAATCCCAACTTAAGACACAAGGATAAAATTTTTGTTACTGATCAGAGAAAGGAAAATTTTCAAAATGGAAAAAAGAAGTCTGACCACACTGTCACATCATATGGAGGGCATGAGGCCATGCACAGGGAAACGTTAGCTTCCCAGTGTTGCGGGACCCATGACGGGCTGGTGCTGCCAGTTTTCTGTGAGACCAGAAACAGGTGACTAAAACAAGTCAGTGTCCATCAGACTCGAACCCTCCACATTCCCAAGAGGGGCTCTACCCTGGGCCATCACCGGTGGTCTCTGGGTGCAGATTAACAATGTAGCCGTTCTTGAAGAAGGCTGTGCTTCCCCGTCCACAAAATAAAAAATCCAATTTACAAAAATCTGTGAAATTACCAATCAGAGGTTTTTAAAGAGCTGTATATCTGCTCATGTTTATAAAAATGTGCATAAATTTCTTCTCTTTTCAGAGACTCTACTTATTTACATCCTTAAATGGATGTCCTAAACCCAAAACCCATTACCTTTAGAGAATAGAATAATTAAAGCCAATAAATAGTGAAAATAGAAATAAGAAGCATGGAAACAGGACAGCTATTTGGAAGTAACCTTGAGGTCATAATAACAAGCCAAAAACCTAAGAAAACAACCCAAAGGAATCACAAAACAGATGATAAAATGGACATTTCCTGGCACATATTCCACTCTCCCAAGTTTTAGTAAACTTAAAGTGTAACAATCTTAGGTAGAGCATTTCTAGAAGCAACAAACATATTCCAGATTCTTCTCAACTCCATCAGAAAGATTCTGGCACAGGCCAGGGAAGAGAACAAGTCCCAGGTGAAAGCATTCTTCACCTGCCAGGCCTCTTCCTCACCACCTCCCTGGCTCACAGCATTCTTCCTCCAAACCAGTGTGATTCCTGCCTTCCTTCTTCATGTTTCTGCTCAAAGCCACCTCTCTCTGAGATCCTCCCTGACCACCCTGTTAGAAACTGCAGCCTCGTGCCCCTACAGCACTTGCCAGGTTCGGATCCACCATGTGTGCTTGAGGTTGATTTGTGGTCTCCCTCCTCAAGATCCATAAGGACTGTCAACCAAATTCTTTTTGTACATTTCTTTTTCCCACACCTACCAGAACAAAAATAGGATGCCAAATGTTTTCAGCCCACTTATTTTACTTTCTATGCCACAAAAACTGTGATGATGCCCCACAGAAATCCAGGCTTTCACAAATTAGAGGTTAAAACTTATTTTCCTAGTTTCACACTGTTTACCTCAAATTATGTGTCGCAGTATTTGAAGAACAGTGTTTAAGAGCCCCAGAAATATAGGCAAAGGTACTTTTGGCAAAGCTCATGAAGGTAGCTCAGCCCACAAACTCACCAAGTTCCTACTGGCCTTTGCCCCTAAATTCTGTAGGTCACCCAAACCCTACCCCTCCCCTTTGCTAGTGGCTTGTCCCGCATCTGGATAAAAACAGAGAAAGGAGGCTTTTTCATCCCATCCTTAGAGTAGAGGTGAGTGGATGATGGGACGTGTAGAGAAACTGACACTACAATGGAACAACAGCACACAGGGCATAGCCCCAGAAGGACAAGTGCTGGAACTGAGTCATTTTGACTTTTCCTAAAGTAATCTCCAACCCTCAATTGCATCAGCAAGAATGATCAAGGGTAGTAAGCTACTCAGAGGCTGAACTACCAGTATCACCTTAGTAAATACCCAGCCCCCACCTGGTCACATACTGAACAAGGGAGCCTCAGGGTCAACAATATGGGGGAAGACTTGTCTTTCCCCTCTCACACCCTTCAAAAAGATAGGAAGGATCACCTGCCTCAGTCAACCTGAAGAGCCATAAGGGGTACCAGCACAGGAACGATGGGAAAGGGAGGAAAAGCAGGATGTGAGGTGCCACTAAGGCATCCCAGAAAGCCACTGGTGAAAAATGTTCCAGTATCTCTGTCTACAGATTTTCTTTCTCCTAGAGACCATTAGTTGATGTCATGAGGGCCTTCAATGTGGCTCCTCTCAAACAGCTTCAAATAAAGGCCTCATTTCCTTAACATCTTCACTCTTAAAAAGCACTGAACACATTTCTAAGGTATCTTCAATGCATGTACTAAAGGAGATTCTGCACCATAGGACTTTAAATCAGGTCATTCATAAACACCCCCGAGATCCCAGCTCAGGGGTGAGACAGGGCATCTGCAGTTTTTAAAGCCCCTTGAGTGTTCCTATTTTAAGTTACTACCTCTGGATTAAATAAGCACCTTCTAATCAATCCCTTCATAACGGAAACTTCTGATTCACTGATAACCAGATCATCAAAGAGAAGTCACTGCTTTGGGCATGCTGACTGTGAAGTTGCCATGGGACATTCTAGGGGAGCTGTCTAGAAGCCGCTTCCATGAGTGGATCTGTGGCCTAGGGTGGGTCCAGGCCTGGAGCTGAGATCTGAAAGCTCAGTCAGTAGTTAAAAAAGCAGACTAGATGAACGTGCAAAAAACAAGCAGGAAAAGCAAGCCAACCACCAACAGTAACCAAGTTTAAAGTAAAGAATGGCGAACAAAGACATTAGAAATTCTAATCAGAGAAAGGCTTTCATGTTCCCTAGACCTGAGAATGGGGGCCAACACCTCCCTATCCACTGCTGCCCTCCAGCACCCAACGAAGTACCTTATTAACATTCAAGTGTTCATTAAATGAAGGGAAAAGTGAACCACACCCACCTGAGGCAGAGGAACTCTTAGAAATATCTGTAGGAAGATTTTGAGAAAAACTGTGACAAAAAGATTTTAGCGTAATGTGGTATTAATCAGAAACCCTTTAATCCTCCAACAACTTCTGTTCATTACAATTTTAACCTACTGCAGGTTTCAGCTCAGGATTTTGTGTATGCTGACATTACTTTGTGTTTCCTAAGAAACGAGATGGGCCTAAATACTTTATACCTTATTTTCTCTTAAATCCCACAGTATCACTCAAAAACTATTTACTGAAAAATAAAACTGTTTAAAACATTAACATGCTACTTCAGTAGTTGCCCTTTATTTAATGCCTCATGGTCCTCTGTCAATTCATGCAGTTTTAAAAACACCAACACTTTAAAGAATGCTTTTCAAAAGACAGCAAAATAGCAGGAAATCGGTAGAAAACTACTAATCAGTGCTAATCTGGTATCTTCAGACTTAGATTCTTAATCACATGATGTTTCCTAAGGCTCATCTTCTCAAGCATGCTGACTGGAGAATTACTTCAAGAGAGATTTTCCAGGGACTTGGTACAGAAATTTACCATTAAAAAGAGAGAAAAAGAGAGCAGAGGGTCCCACAATGAAATACATTTAGGAAATGCTTCAAATTTCCCTCCCTTAGAGAGTTGGAAAAGCTGAGAATACTGTTAACAAACCTGCTCAACCAAACACGTGCAAATGTATTTCAACAAGCAGCACCTACTAGTATCTCCAAGAATGGGACTCCTCCAGAAACACTACCTTAGCTCAGACCTACCTGCAGAGCTGTCCAGCAGCTCGCCAATCAATGAGACGCTTTATGCAACACCTCTCACTTCACCTCATTCTCTCCCCATCCATCCCACCACCACCATGAAGCATAATTATGTGCTGTGAAAACAGTGATACTCAGCATACAAACAAAGGTTGGGTAGGCTTGACTTAATAAAATATAGTGTGAGTAGTATCAGGAGCAAATTTCATTATTCAAGACTCATGAGAACAATGGGATGCTCATGTTTTTTAATCACACATCGACTTTTAAAGTCACAAACCTCAACGTCCTCAAGTGCCTGCCTGTACCTTTTCTTAGTACTTATGGTGAGTAAATCAGGCATATTCATGTCAGAATGGCCAACACATTATCTTTCTAGAATGAATCTGGTCATTCAAGTTATTGCTTGAACTTTAAAATAATACAAAAAAAAAACACACACACAAACACAACAGAGGGTCTCAACAATACTTATATCACACTATTCACACCTCTTATGTGTGGTTTAAAACTCTTGCACCTCTAATTAACTGAAGTGACTTTAAAAAGTTCAGTTCTGAGGAACTGAATTAGGGTTAGCTTGCACAGCCTCACAGGGAGTCCCTGAAGTGGTCTGCCAGGAGCAGAATGACCCCAGGTGAGAGACACACAAAATCTACACACTGCCTCTCACGCTACACACAGACAGTCAGCAAGTGGGGTGGGGGAGTACCAGGAAGAGCCAGGACAGGCAGGAAGGGAACTGGAACAGCAAAGGGGCTGAAACCCATCTATGTCAAACTTTCAGGGGAAAAATGTTTCAAGTGAAATTTCTTTTTTTTTAATTTAGGAGAAGATCATGCTATCAGAATAGTACAATATGAAAACTGGGTGCATGTAAAAATTGACTGGTTTTATCAAATATAATTCAAATTAAAGTTATTTGACATTAAAAAACATCCACCTACAATTTCTATGGTGCGACACGCAGAACAAGCCTTCACCTAAATGACAGCTCCCTTACATGGCCCAAAGTTCCAGTTTGGCTTTCCTTTCTCGCTCCTTTAGTTCAGTGTCTTCACTAAGAAATGTCTCTGATATCTCACCTCCTAAATCTCCCCCACCTCCTTGCCCCTGGCCTCCGTGTCCAGGTAATGCTACCTGGGCTTCTCCCAGAGTCTCCAACACCAATCAAGGCTATTTTCTTTAAGTAGCTGTCTCAGCTCTCCAATCCTAGTCAGTGATGGACAAATCCCAAGAAAAGGATCCGGAAGGCCATGTACCTGTCTTACTCTGCACTCACCCTGACCTCTCCCTGTCCTGTCCTAGATAGGTGACTCTCCTGTGTTTTCCAAGCATGGCTCTGTGGCCCCACCATCAGAGCACTGATATTCAGGTGACAACTACCTGCTTTTTGTCTCTTTCCCTCACTACACGAAAGAAGTGCTGGATGCAGGGCCCATGCCTGCGTTCCCGGGCCCAAGCAGAGAAGCAAGGCTCAGTACGCATGGGAACGGGTGAGTCATGAATGATGGCAGAGGAGGATGATACCTGAGGGACGTTAGGTCTTGGAGCGTTAGGATTAAGGGAGAGTATAACCTTCAGACACAAACACAGCAATGATTTCAACACCACTATAACCTGCTATGAAAGGGGAAGATTGGCACTGGTAATCCCAATTACTTTCCTCACAGGAATAAAATCTCATTAACAATTTTTTAAAAGCAAAAACCTATATAAATAACCTGTGGGGAAAGACACTTCAGACCCCAGGTAATCAAGGGCTCACACACCTCATATTGAACATATTGAAAATATTTTCCATGCATTTTTTTTTTCGGCATGGCACAAGTGAACACTAGTTAAATGTGCATTAAGGGCTCCAGTCCTAAACCCAACTACCAAATAAGAGACCCCAACTTACCGAGAGAGTACTTTTTAAAAACAAGTTAAAGATGGGCACAGCTCTGCACACTGTGGTGCATCCAGTAGAGAACTAAGGGACCCAAGTATTGCTCAAAGAAGAAAGCACAAAGTGAGAGATTAAGAACATACCACTCTTGTTGACAGCTACTCCAATAGACCAGTTCTAATCTCCTGAATATAAAATGGAGGCGGATATCTAATTAAAATCAGAAAAAGCAATACTAAACTTGGTACATTATTAAACAAGAAGTGAAGCCAGAATAAATTCATTTAGTAGCCCTGAGTTCATAACCTGTTATCACACAAAGTTCAGTTTTTATGGCTACCTTTCATTAAAGCTGCCTTATTCACACAGTCTGTAAAAGAAAAAGCAAGGGATTGCAGATGGCTTAATGCACCACTGAGAAAGTAAACACAATAGTGACAGACCTGAAAAGTAAAAGAACATTAAGAACCAGGAGATAATCTTCCTAATACATTTAATACTAAGTGTGCACATAAGCTTAGACAAGAGGTCCTGACAATAATCATAAAGATGATATTAACGGGTTAGAATAAAAGACAAAACAAAAAGTCAACAATGTAGATTTTTCCTTTTTTAAAAATGTGTACAAGTTTTCATAAAGAAAACATTCACAGTGAGGCCACAAACACTGTAAGGACTCTCACCAACCACAGCTAACAGACAGCCCATCTTAAACTCTGAACACGGCCATGCAAACACAAACCAGTGTGACTTCTTAAACCTGCAACACCCAGCAAGTCTTGAAACACTCCAACACATGCACTCACGCTCCTCACTAATGTCAAAATGGGAAATGCGAGGTCTCTCAAGAAAGTCAGAAAGATCATAGTTAAAATCCATTTCAGCAGCCATGCTTAGGCACAAATAATTAAAACAACAAAAATATGCTAGGAAACACACTACTTTATTCTGATATACCTATTCCTTTAAGAATAACGCAATACAGCAGGAGAAGCTGAATCTCTGCCAACAACAATCAAACTGGTCCAGGGTTGCAACCCATCTCCTAGAAAAATGTAATCCAAATTATGGTCCACAGTGCCTTCACTGGGTCAAGATCAGGAGTAATACCTTCTAGAAAGTTCAGAGCTTGGACTCTAAAATTTGCACACACCAGACAGTGTGGGGTACCCACCACAAAGGTTAACAGTAACTCCATCAACAGTTTCCCCCTTAATACAAATGAGAAGGGAAAAAGACTGCAACTTGATCCCAAATGGCAACTGTGGCTCAGTGTGGCCAGAATTACACCCAATGTGTGGTGAGAAACAGACACAAAGGCATAAAGGACTGTCCACAAGTTCAAGAACATCATCTCAGGGGAGTTCCTCTCCTCAACTAGGAGAAAGCTACCACAGCTGTATTTCACTTTACTCATTTCTAAGCCCCATGGAAGAAGGGCTATTTGTTACCTGAGGTGCCAGAACCCTAGCCTTGGCTTGAAGCAAGAGAAAAAGCCTCAGGTTCTCCTGCCATGTGTGCACAAGGTGTGGACAGAGGATGGGCCCAGGTCTGATAAGGAAGGCGCATGTCTGTCTGGGCAGCACTGACAGAGCAGCTTACCTCCGTGGAAGTCTTTCGATGTCAGGGTCATGAGCCCACTGTCCATCGGGCTGCCATCCCTTTGAGGAGAGGGAGACATTGATGGGAACCAAAGGATCTTCTAAAGGCAAGTTCTTACTGCAAGCTGGCCCAAAGGTCCCTGCAATCAAAGAAATCATTGTGGTTTTGCATCTGGGATATTTATGCCCCCTTTCTCCTAGAGACAAGTATGAAAGCCTCTGAAAGGATCTCGACTTTCAAAAAGAAGTGTCCAGAAACACAGATCCACCTAGGTATGAAGGAGACAAGAGAAAGGCAAGAAGTCTTCATGCTACACCTCCGTGCAGAAAGCAAACATAAAACTATTTCCTTCCCAAAGAAGAGTCATAAATCAATTTTTACTTTTAAAGACCCAATGCTTTCTACCAAACATTTTAACACAAACCAACTCATCACACCTGTTTAAAATATGTGACCAATAATGACTCCAAAATCCACGTGCCATTTTATACCAGCCTTGGCAAGAAACAAGAGAAAAGGCTTATAAGTAAATGAAAAATGTAGGTGATTAGCCTCTGTATAAGCGCTGGTCTATAATCAACGTTGCTATTGACCTATCTCTACTGATTCCAGTGATAATGACAAGAAAAAGTAATTAGAGCCAATCGAAGTATATAATCAAACACAAACTCCATCTTATACTCAACCAAAAATCATCAAAATTCAGGAAACTAAGTACCAAATCAGGGTAACAATACTTGGTCTACTTAACAAGTTATATAAATTATACTTAGCAATTCAATCTGTAGTAAGCCAAGAGCCACCCAATGCTAAAACATGGAGAATAACTGCTCAGTTAACAAAGCTATCTGTGTATGTTCTATTGTATGTCATCTCACAATTTCCATTCTTTAAAAAAAAATCTTTCCTTCAAGCAAAGAAATGTCTGAAGATATTTGATCCTTGCCACTGCAGTAATGCAAATAATAAATCAGAACTGTTTATAGTTATTTGTGTATCCAGCATACAAAGAAAGTAAGAAGGAAAAAACAATCTACTCATGAAGAGTTTTATGAGGCAGTATATTTCTGTCTTCTAAAGGTTTGATTCAAATATGTTTCAGATAGCCAAATAAGATGGAAAAAAAGTCACCTACAAATTAATTTATTTCTCTAATGAAGAATCATCACAAAAAGGATAAAAAGACTCTCAAACATGTCCATAAAACTTGTAGGTCTCATAGGTTTTCAAAAGGCAAATATCTAAACCGCTTCGCCCATTCCTGAAATGACCAGGAACTAACTCCACATAAATTAATCCTTCAGAACCTAATGGGTCTCAACTGTCAGACAAAAAAGCAATGTAACCACAAAGGACCTGCCCTAAGAAGTAAGGGTAAAGAGCGAGCAACCAAGTTGTCAGGAAGAACTCACGTCTGCAGAAAGCAAGTTTGCTAATTTGTAACTGGAAAGGCGACAAGAAGGAATGCCACCTCTGCCAGATTGTTTTATGGGCCATTACAGAACCATTCACAGGTGAGGAACTAAGAAGGACACACTGACAAAGAAAACTAAAGGACCACAAAACCAAAATGAGATTCTTGGCAGAGACTGAGTATAAGCAAAGGAGCCAGAGGGACAAGGGCTGCCCTACATGGGCTCATGTGACAGCCAGTCATGGCAGTCAAAGCAGCTCCCCATTTGCCAGGGAGTCCAATTTCGCAGCAACACAGGAAAGAATTTAGGCATTGGCTAGGCTTCTGAATCTAGGTCGAAGTAAGCCATAGCTACCGGAACAAATTCAAATCCATCACTCAATACATATGGGGTGAATGAACATCATCTTTGCATTGAAGGTTGAATAAAAACCAATTATGCATGCTAGGCAAGAATTTCTCCTGTTGAACTACCTAAGAAATAAGGTGGAGATAAATAAAAATTCAACACTAGGACAACATGCTCTTTTGAAGATGATACCTAACAGCCTCAGATTCAAGGCAAGTGTGAAATGATGGCCTTGGGCTAAGAGCCTGCAGGGCCACTGTCTGGCTAATTTCCTTAAGTTTCCAGTGGGCTCTCAATGGCCACACACAAGCAGAGTGTTCACACGTAAGCAGATGCCAGATTCCCCAGGACAGTGGTGGCACAGAGCAGACACTCCAAAAATGGGCACACCAGAACTCAAAGGCACTGCTGACCCACTCGACCAACACCTCCACATATGTCTCTCCTCTGACTTTGTGACTCTGGGGATGCCCACCCTTCTCCCAGCTGCAGAGGTAAATCCTGTTTGGTGGGAGCCAACCAGGTTGGCTAGCCAAGAGCTGACTTAGGCATCAGCCAGTTTTGATGAATGAAACCTGAAGGGAAGTGGTCTGGGGAGGCTTCTGAGAAAGGCTTCCTGTACCCAAAGAAGCCATTTCTTCCAGGGGGAAAAAACAGCCCTTTATTTGCCCACAGGTAAAAACTTTAAAGAAAGAAGGAACTTGGATTCTCAGTGACACTGTTGACCACCAACTGTACTATACCTGGAGCTACCCTTTTTCTGGAATTTTTGCTGCATAAAGAAATGCACATCCATAAGAGTTTAAACCTGAGTTGGTATTTTCTCTAATGCTGAACACATTCTTAGTGGTAAATTACCTTCTCTGTTCTGGTCTCTGCTTGATGTCCTTTCTCTCAAGGTGATCTTACAGATCAGAAGTTTTCAACCTTGACCTCACATTAGAATCACGTGGGCAACTTTTAACGGAGGCCTCCCGCCCCTTGTAGGCCACAGCTGAGAACAAAGAAATCAGATTCTCAAGGTAGGGTCAGGCCTCAGGAGTTTTTAAGGTCCCGCAGTGATGCCATGGATTCCACTCCTGCAGGTGATGAATCAAACCCCAAGGGGAGAAAAGGCAGGTGCAATGGTAAGGCACCCCTTCCTCAGGAATGAATGGTTTCACTCATGTAAAATGCGCTCAGCTACTGACAACTGAAATATACTTTGAGGAAGGGGGAACAAGTCACCTGAGAGAGAAAATCCAATAAGGCAAACGGGGGAGAAATATCTGATAGGATAACAGTCAAGTGCAGGGAAGTCAATGGTGGACCAGGAATGAGGAACTTCCAGCACTGAATCTCAGTCAATTACCAATGCTGTGTTACTAGGAAAATATGAAATCACTCAACTTCTCCATGGCTTGGTTTTCTAATCTAGAGAATAAAAAGCATGGGATGGGGGCCTCCAATGTCCGTTCCTGCTCTAACAATCTATGATTCTAATTTCTCTGTGCACAAGAAATACGTATTAAATAGCAAGCTAAGATGAATCAGAGACTGAAAGGAACTGAAAAGAAAACACGTCCAATCTCATTATTTTGCAATGAGGCCACAGGTCCAAGATTAAGTGACTACACTGCTGTTTTAATTCAGAGCCAGAACTAGATCTGCAGAGGGAGGTCTCCAGATCTCTAGAGCTTAGGGTCAAGAATGGCTACAAAAGAAAAGTGATGGGTAAAGGCAGTCTTCCCCTACTTTCTAACTAGGTCTCTTCTCTAGCTCCTTTATATTTCCCAAAACAAAGTTTGCAGACCGTTTCCTCCAATCTCAAAACCTCTATTCCAAGTCAAGCGGAAAATGCATTATTCCACAAACTTACCTAGCCCAAAAGGCAGAGGGAAAAAAAAAATATCAAAGTAGATACTGGCCCAGGAAGAGAACAGAAAATCCAGAAACAGGCCTAAATATGAGACTTTGATGTGATACAGCATCATACATGAGTGGAGAAAGGATTATTTATAAAATAGTAATTGAAAACCTATCCCACTACAAAGAGAAAAATAAAACCCCTACTTCATACTATAAGCCAAAGATTCAAATGTAAAAAGCTTTTCCATTTAAAAGCTACTAGAAGTAAAAAAAAAATTTTTTTTTAGTTTTTTAACCTTAGGGAACTAGTGAATTTCTTAAACAGGATCCCAAAAGCAGAAATCAAAAGGTGAAAATTAATGTGTTTAGCTACATTAAAAATAAGAATTTATTTCATCAAAGGATACCTCAAAGTTAAAAGCAACACAACAGAGTCAGAGAAGATACTTGTGGTATCTAAAAACTGATATTTAAAAAATCAGTAACATATCCTGAACTCTAAAAACAAGGAATCCAATGGAAAATTTCACAAAAGGTATGAATAATTCAACAGAGTAGAAAATCTTAAGGGCTAAGAATATATGAAATGTTCAAACTTACTATTAATAGCAGAAATGCAAATAAGTGTAATAAAATCCTATATTATACCTATGTGAGTGGAAAAAAAAGTTGATGTACACCAAAGAAAACCAACCATAAAATAAAAAGGTAACCTACAGAATAAGAGAAAATAGTTGCAAATTGTACATGATAAGGGGTAATATCCAAAATATATCAAGAGCTCAAACAACTCAATAGCAAAAATGCAAACAATTAAAAAGTGAGAAGATCTGAACAGACATTTTTTCCAAAGAAGACATACAAATGGCCAGCCGACACATGAAAAGATGCTAAATATCACTAACCATCAGAGAAATGCAAATCAAAATCATGATACCACTTCACACCTGTTAAAATGGCTATTACCAAAAAGACAACAAATAAATGTTGACAAGGATGTGGAGAAAACAATGTTTGTACACTGTTGGTGGAAATGTAAACAGGTGTAAACACTACAGAAAACAGTATAGAGGTTCTTCAAAAGAAAAATAGAACTACCATATACCAATTATGCTTTTATTTATTGAAGGAAAACAAAAACACTAATTCGAAAAAATAGACGCACCACTATATTCATTGCAGCATTATTTACAATAGCGAAGATATGTTAGTTAGCAGCTTGTGTCTATCGATGGATGAATGGATAAAGAAACTGTGATACACAAACACACACACAAATATTATTCAGCCCTAAAAAAGAAGGAAATCTTACCATTTACCAACATGAATGGACCTCAAAAGCATCATCCTAATAAGTCAGACAAAGAAAGACAAATACCGTATGATCTCTCTCCTATGTGGAATCTTTAAAAAAAAAAAAAAAAAAAAAAAAAAAAAAAAAAAAAAGCTTATAGATATAGAAAACAGATTGGTGGCTGCAAAAAGCAGTTGGTAGAGGGTGGATGAAATGAGTGAACTGTTTTTCTGCTTGTTTAAATATTGAATAAAGGTTTTAAAAAGAGTGGGAAAAACGGGAGTTATATAGTTTTATAACAATGTTGACAAGGAGGTACACGAACCATGCTCAACATCATTATCCATGAGAGAAATGCAAACCAAAACTATAATGAGATAACACTTCACACCCACTAGGGATGGCTATAATTAAAAAGATAGATAATAAATTTAATAACGATGTTTAGAACTGGCACCCTCAACTCACTGCTTCTGGGAAAGTAAAATGGTTCAGGTGCTTCAGAAACAGTCCGACAGGTCCTCAAAAGGTCAAATATAAGAGTTACACATGACCCAACAATTCCATTCCCAGGCATATACCCAAGAAAAATTAAAACTTACCATATGACCCAACAATCCTACTTCTAGGTATTTATCCTAGAGATGAAAGCTTATGTTCATATAAAAACTGTACATGAATGTTTATGGTAACATTATTCATAGTTGCCAAAATCTAGAAACAACCCAAACTGCCCTTCCATAGGTCTATATGGTACATCCATACAATGGTACACCATTCAATAACAAAAGCAAAAACTTGATACATGCACAAACATGGATGAATCCCAAATGTGTTATGCTAACAGAAAGAAGCCAGTAACAAAAAGCGTGTGATTTCATTTATATGACACTCTTGGAAAAAGCAAAACTACAGGGACAGAAAACGTATCAATGGTTGCCAGGGGTTGAGGTGGGTGATGGGTTAGGAATTCTTTGAGATGTGGGGTTGTTCTGTATCCTATCTGTGGTGATGGTTAAGAATCAATACAGATATTAAAATGCAGCACAGGACTATAAGAATTATATACCCAAAAGTTAATTTTTTTTTTGAGAAGCATTTTTTTTTTTTAATTTTTTATGGTGGCATTGGTTAACAAAATCTAGTTAAGTTTCAGGTGTACGATTTAACAGTAAGGCATATATATATTGCATTGTGTGTTCGCCTCCCATAGTTAAGATTTCTGTCACCACATATTTGACCCGTTTCACCAGCTACCTCCCTCCTCCCCCAAAAGTTAATTTTATTGCTTTCAAATTTTTAAAATTCATTATGTGGCAGGGAAAAATAAACTCATACATAGTAAATAAAATGTTTTATCTATTGTGTACACACATATCCTAAGACTTATCAAAACCTGCAGTACAAAAGAGGTAGTAGAGATGAAGGATGAAATAATAAAATGGATTAGAACAGACAGTGGTCTTACATAAATCAGTGATGATAGTTCCACAAATTGAAAACTATAAAAACAAGCTTAATTATCATATGATGTCCATAAATGAAAAAGGGGATAAGACATAATAAGAAAATGACCAAGAGTTGATTTAAGAAATAAAACAGGCTGTCTTATTGGCTACGCAGTTAGCCCAAAGCTCAGAGGCCACAGTGAGATCTCTGCTTTACCTCTAAGAATGACATACCATGTCTAAAAACCACCAAAACAAATAAAAAACAGAAAGCAAGATACCAGCATCTTATTTGCTGTTTTATTCATTAACGTTATTCCAATGACCAAGGTCAAAAATAAAAAACAAATAATTATTTCCAACCTTGGTCATCATCAGTGTGCTAGAAAACATGCAAAATATTAGGGGGGTGAGGGCCAACAGGTATACAGCACTACTCCAGGTTATCAAGTAATGTCTTGGGGAATATTAGCTTTGTAGTAAGCCCACAAGTATTCAAGGAAGAATCACGTTTTTCACAAAGATGCCCCTCAGTGGGGGAATGCTCCCTCTCACCTTGGTGATCCACAGCCCTAGGCAAGCAGACCAGCCCAGTATTAATTTCTACTGTTTTATAATGAACATCAGACAGGAAAGGATCATAGTCAATATTTAGATAAACGAGAACTGTTCCAAGGAAACCTACAGCCTTTGTTCTTAGATGAGAACAAAAGTAACCCAGAAAAGTATCTTTCAGATATCACTGCCCCCAGAATGCTGTCTGAAGATTCCCTAGTTTTACAGCCTAGTATACCATGCTGGACAGTGTAAAATCACTGCCCCAAGTCTGGACACAACCTGCTTATGAAGCACACACTTGGTCTGGCCACAAAAATCACGTAGGCATAATCGCAGACTGATATGAGACTCTCGGTCCAAAATGGGTTATTCTGGAATTCTTGGAATATCCCAAGGGTCCCAAACCCTGACCTTAGAAATATTGTTACTTACACCTATATTCTGAGACAAAAGACCACTATTGATTCCAGATGGCAGTATTTTCTCAACAGTGGCACTACGGATATCTGGGCTGGACGATGCTTTCTTTGAGGGCTGTCCTGTGCACTGTAGGGTGTGTAGGAGCATCCCTGGTCTTCATCCACTAGATGCCAGCAGCACTAACCCCCACCCCAGTGATGACAGCTAAAAATTTCTTGAGAATAGCCAATTGTACCCTTAGTACAAGAGGGTACACACAAGGCAGTCAGCAAGAGGTAGAGAGTTACAAGTACTCCACTTAGGTGGTTCGACCCCAACATCCCATGTTCTCTTCTGTTACAATGGCAGAAATGTCTCAGGCTGCCTAAGAGCTTCTCTGTATGGGAGAACCCAGACTTTCCTCCCTGGCCCTTTAAATTTGGTTAGTTGACTCCAGTCCAGATGAGCTGCAAATCACCTCCCATGTAACTATCCCAATAGTATCTTACTTTCTCCACCTGAATAAGAATATGCCACACTCTTTCTTCAAGAGTAGGAAAGGTATGAATGAGAAAGAACCTGTGTGCTTTTCTAAGAATTCCTGAGGCATAGGAGGGTATACGTGCCAGGCATATATCTGAACTCAAATGCTTCCCGAGACTAAAAATTCATCTATATTCCTAACGACGTCTGAAACCAGAAGTCAAACCAAGAGCAGGATACACCATGGGGCAGTTGGGAAAAAAGTGTGAGTGAAAATAAAATTTAGACATGTCCTGACAGATATGTTCATTATCATGCTGCTATACTAATATTTCTTCTCTGAGAGAGAAAAATATCATTAAATTATAAAACAATATGGGCAAGAAACTGTTTTGTTTTGTTTTTCTGGAGATAAAGTATAATAGGCTGATTGTATTCTGTTGTCTAAACTTGGATGCCTCTGAAACTCAAAGGGGGCAGCTATTAATAATAGTCATGCTGAGACAAGAGGCACAAATGAAGACCATGGGTGGCTGGTAACCTATCCAGCAGCCTCATTCACAAAGATGTCAACCGTTTAAATAAATATTTTCCTTCTTTTCCTAAGGGTAAAATGACTGGTGTTTTTATTTCATCAGTAACTGTTATTCTCCCTTTGGAAAAGGAAGGGGAAAAAAAAAGATGACCCAGAAGTCAAAAGAATATAACTTACATCTGTAAAAACACACACACACACACACACACACACACACACACACACACACACACCCATAATCAACCCTTTACCAGAATAAAGTATACTTATATAGAACACTTAGTTTTCTAAAATTCACCAAGGGACGTTCCCATATTAGTTTTCTAGAATCTGAAGGGTAAAACTACCCTAAAAGTTTTTAGGAACTGAAAAAAAAAGTTACTCTTAAGTCAGGGATCTACATCCATGATTAGACAACTACTCACTCCATGGACATGTTTCCTTAACGCTGATACTTCAACTATACTTAACATTGATGCAACTACTATACTTAACGCTGATACAACTACGACAAGGTTTGGTAAACAACTTTTTTGTTGTGGGGTTTTTTTCCTTGTACCTGATTTGCTAAGGATAAACTGGCTTGATGTTTGAGTACAAAATTTGTTGTAAAAGAAAATGATAACCCTAGTTTTTAGCATGCTAATAATCTGTTTTTAAGACTCATGAATTTTGAGTCATTTGGCACAGATAACTTTTCTCATTGAAAAAATAATTTTTGTTATCATTTGCTAAAAATCGCCTATGCACATGGGAGACACACTACCTATGATCTCAATCTTTATTAGTAATCCTGTAAGTTTATTTATCTGCATTTTATCCTTGAGAAAGTCAGCAGCCTGAAGAATGTCCAGATAGTTAAGTACCTTAGATCCGACTAAAAATCCCAGCTTTAATTCTAAGTGAATCACAAAGTGGAGATTGTAATAGCCGGGCAATCTCTACAAAACAAAAAGGCTTGAGATTTATATTGCTGAAGGGAATGAGTAGCATTTGCCAATGCTGCATAAAAAGAAAACAGGCTTAGAATCTTGTTTAACACCACACTGTCCTTTGTTATGATCTTATTATGTCTTCACTACCCAACTGAAAAAACAAAATTCTCTGCTCCAGCACACTAGTCAAATCACCTTCAAACACACAGAGTTCATTATGATCTTATGGATGGTATTCCTGAAGAAGAAAACTCCAGTGGTATAATGGTTGGAACATGAAGGCTTCTGGTTAATTAGTCTAGAGGGTTTAAGTTCCCAAAAAGTAAAAACTTAACTACAACAAATAAAGTTCCTCTATGGTATGTGATAATTTTTAAGATCTTTCCAGGCCTCAGGTTCATCAAAATAAAGCAAAACTATCATGCTCTTCCCTCTCTTCCCTAAATTATTGTCATTGCTTTTGCTTTTCATTTTTTTTTGGGGGGGGGAGGGACATGCTATAAAGCAATTCTGTTATTTGATCATAGCTACATAGTCAAAATCAACTCCACTCCCCTGATCTTCAGTAACATTCAATAATACATTTAGACCACTTATTGTTTTTCTTTTTCTAGATCAAATGACTGAAACCAAAACATTAACTATATGACCTTTGAATGCTAACCCAGTAATGAAGGAACCATTTTCTTCTTTGCTCAATCTTGCTATGTAAAAGTCCCCCAAGGTGAAACCCTAAGCTGGCCCTCTCTCTCCCATCATCACTTAAAGAACTAAGACTATTACCTCTGACACACCACTATAGGGAGTTTTTTTTTTTTTTCTTTTTTTAAAGGGGAACAAAAACCACATTAAACCACAATCATTTTCAACTTTGTGTCAAAGACCCATCTGACTTACGTCAATTTAATTTGTATCTTGACAATTAGGACTATACCAATTCAAACTTCATAGGCCTACCAGATGGAAGAGCAGTCTCTGGCTCATTACTGAGGGTCTTCCTTGGGGCCAAGGAATATCATTTTCTTCTTCCATGAAGCACATGATTAGATGATATTTCCAAGCCTCTCCTGGGTTAGGTGTGGTCATGTTACTGAGTTCTGACCAAGGCAATGTGGGGAGAAATAATGTAATCTCTGTCTAGGCCTAGGCACATGAAAACTTCGCAAAGGAGCCTCCACATTTTTTGCCCCCACGATGACGTAAGGTAGACAATCACAACTATGTGTGGAATACGGGAGGAAGAGCAACTAGAAGGAACTTGAGTTCCTCAATCGCCGCTTGGAGGGAAAGTACCACAAATCAGGGCTACCAGTGAGCAAGAAATAAATGAGCATATTTCAGCCATTATAAATTTAGGGGGTTATTCCAGCAGTTCACATTATGTTCACTAAAGAAATTCACTGGGCAACTCTAGATCAAGGTTAGGCTGACTTGGCATGTATATTCTAGAATTAGTGACTCAGGCAATTAAAGGGCATACCAGATGCAATCTCTAAATATGTACAGTCAAGGTAACACCATGCTTGGCCACGACAGAGCAATCTATTTCAGCATGCAGTAAAATTTCTGCTGAGGAGCTGAGGTTGAAGATACTTTTGAACCACTGATTCTTCATTTTCACAGGTAAATATTAGCTGGTATAAACTATTAAAAATTTGAGGATCTTCCACATCTCCTTTGCCAAAGGTACCATAATTCATATTAAAATACAACAGTAGCATACCACATGTTACCAAACTCAGCTCTGAATTTACTAAAAACCATTGTTGAAATAATTTCACAGAGGATATTAAGTGATAATAGCAGACAGAGTTCAAGTTGAGTTTCTCCAGACATTTGTTCTCAATAATTTAACATCAAGAAGACCTTTGCTCTCATGTGTGGGAGTCGCATGAGTTCTCCTCCTGGATCATGAGAATGATAAAACATACAGTGCCTTGTCACAACTCAAACTGGCTGCAACTCCACAGCAACATTCATTGTTATCACTGGCACACTTCTTCCTCCTGGCTTTGACTTCAGTTGGATACGTCTTTCATTGCAAGGTAATTTCAGAGATGAGGTATGAATAAATTCAATCCATTAAGGAAGGAAATTAATACTCATTAAGTAACTATGACATGCCAGTTACTTCCACACAATTCCATTTAATCTTTGCATAAATGAAGTATATTCCATAATTTTACGAATGAGAGAGGAAAGTTAATTTTAAAAATTTAAAAAAAAAAAAAAAACTTGCTCAAGGCTGCACACCAAGATAAGCAAGATTCGAGTCCAAGACATCTGACTCCAAAACATTTTTTCCTTTCCAAAATGCTGCATTTGACCTATGACATCCTTTAGGCAATAAGAAAAAAAAAATAGGATCATCACTCAATTTTGATTTCCTTTTAAGATTCATTTAGTGAATCAATAGTTCTCAAAATTTCCATCCTTGCACTTATAGATTATTATGTTTCCACAAAACGAAAGCCCGCACTATCCCCCTCACCAAGGCATAGGCTGCAAGCAGCCACTTGAAGAATTCAGAGGACAAACCCAGGAGAGGAGGAGGCCTGGCCTTACATTATCTGGACTTACTGCTGCCTCCCCTCAGAAAATAGTTCTTTCTGCCTGTGAAGTTTTAGAATTTTTTTCACCAATTCTTATGATTTCCAAAACCTTATTTTGAAAAACACTACATTTCTAAGTTGAGTAAAACAGGCATGTCAAGGAACTTGAAATACAAGGGAGTCTGAAACTTCCTTAGTAGTACAACATTTTCACCCTACAACATCTAAAATGGCCCCATGCAGGACTGGAAAATCAATTATACTTTTCTTTCCCACTTAAAGAACTGAGTGAAGATCAAGGTCAATGTATAATGTTGTATTACAACTACTATTTTTTTAAGTAATTATTTACTTACCTAGAATCCTTGAGTCAAATGTAGATAAACTGCTCACTAATCAACATTATCAAGTCTCAGCAGTTTTTAAAAACAGCATTAAACCACATTTAATAACCAAAATATTAAGACTAATATTCTTAGGTTGGCATGAGTTCTAATCATAAACCATGCTAAAATTAGAGGATTAACAGTTATCATTATAAGTTAGTAAGAAATGCACTTTTGATGACAAATTTCCACTCACAAATAACTCTTTCTTGTTGGAAAGGCAATTTCAACATCAAACACTTTTAACAAAAAATAATTTCTATAGGTGGCATTTAAGATGATAAAACTATCAAAGCCAGGTTCTTTTGACTGCAAAGGTCAAAGCATTTCTCCTTCCTCTGAAAACCTGCTGTGCTATTTACTGAAGTCCTTCACATAACACTGCTCGTGTCTCTCAGTCAAGTGCTGCATCATGGAAAATTGTGTTTTTATTTTTAAGTCTTACCTTCAGATAGGATCCATAATATTTGGTTACATATGGGCTGTCACACTGACTCAGCACTGTGATTTCTTGTTGAATGTCCTCTATCTCATCTTCAGCTTCTTCCAGATCAATGATTTTTATGGCAACCACTTTCTGAGTCCGATTGTCAATGCCTTTAAATACCTCACCAAAAGAGCCCTTTCCAATTTTCTCCAGTTTTGTAAAAAGCTCTTCTGGATCTGCTTTTAGATTCTGTAGAAGAGAAAAAAAGGAGGAACTTCAATAGTTCACAATATTGGAACTGCATTTTTCCTTGTATTTATAACGTACAGACCACAGTCTTTCAACGACTGATTCATTTTCCTCACTTAAGAATCGGGCTGGTTGTGACCACGGTTTTTTACATTCAGGACTTAAAAGATTTCTAAGTCTAACCTACAGGTGAGCATGAGACTGAGAAACAGCAAGTTTGCAAACAATTAGGCAGATTATAAAAACTGGGAAAGGCTCCAACATTCATATAATTAAAGTAAATAAAAATCAAAACACTTATTTGAATGTTATATAATTTATTGAAAAATCAGTCTTGTCTAAGCAAAATTCCCACTTTTCTCTCCACCCTCCCCCAAAATTTTCCTAATTCAGGTTGGTACATATTAAAACATGACTAGCTATATCGTGTCACAGGAAAAAATATTTATACCCTGACTTAATTGTTTCATAGCAGGCCATATTTTAGAGCCCAACAAATATGGTGCTATGTATATTCACTTACGGCTACTGTCCCAGCCTAAATATTTTATTTAACCAGATCCCAGGGGAAAAAAAGCAACCTGTTTTATTTTGTCAGGTAAGCATCATGCCCTTGATATAACTTCTAAAGCTCACATCAACCAGGTCAGTTGAACATACACACACAAAGTACACATTTCCAAGGAGTTCAGTTATAGGGACTCCAATACCCATCCTAAAAGCTCCCTAGCCAGAGAGATGTGTGAACGGCTGAGTACTCAGTTGGCAGCAACCTGCCACCCTCAGGGGGCATCTGGAAATGGTATAAGGGGGTGTTTGTCACAAACCGAGGGGCAATACTGACATTTAGCAAGGAGAACTAGAAATGCTACACATTTCACCAAGAGGATTTTCCAGCCACAAATGCAATGGCATCAGCCCACAACCCCACAGAGTAAGAGAGGACCCTGGGAGCCACCTACCCCAAATGCAATGGCATCAGTCCACAACCCCACAGAGTAAGAGAGGACCCTGGGAGCCACCTACCCTCCAGGCACTCCTGCCCTCAGAAATACTGCGCATGAGCAAGAGGATGCTAAGCCAACCCTAAGGTCTGTTACTCCTTCAAAAAAACTGAAATATTATGGGAAAGGGAATAAAGGAACAGGAAAGGAAAGGAGAATTGAAAAGGACTCCAGAATAATAGGGACTAACCACTAACTTGCTTTCCAAGGTGAAACACACAGAATCCTAAGCAGTGCTTTACATGAGACCTGCTAACGCCCAGACAGTCCATTTGCAGTGTGGAGGTTGTGGGGAGCTGCAGTTTAAACAGAGTAGACACAGTCATGGGTGGGCAGCTCACTAACACCACAGAGTCTCCATGTTGAGACTGAATAATACAAAAGCTTACAAAACCCACCAACCTATAAGTAAATCATAAGTGAGAAATGTACTCTGGGATTACCAAGAAACAGGGACACGAGAGAAACCACGTCTATTTTCAGCAGCTACAAACTGCTATTTTCATACCCTTTCTCTTACCTCCTTCCCTCCAGGATGAGTGAGGGTGGCCCTCCTTTTCTTCAAGGCCAATCCTAAAACATGGACTTTTGAATGCATCCTTCTCTCCACTAGGATGTGGCTTCAGCAATAACCCTCTTGCAGTTACCCCTCTCTACTGCCTCTGCCCTGAGCAGCACGCTCAGGTTTCTCCCATTTAAAATTAAAATTTAAAAAAACACATTGCTTCACCAGCTGCCTTCCCTCCTTCCCTCCTCCCTTTGAAGCTCCCTGAAAGTCATCCAGATCTGCCCAGTGCCCCACCCCGTCGCTGGTCACCACCGCAGTCTGGCTCCAGCTCTGGCCACCAGTGATGCGGTGTCTTGCTCTAGTAACTCTCCAGTCCCTTGACATCTACAACCCCACTCTCCACTCATCTTCTTCTAAGCCCCCTATAGTTCAGAAAATTCACACACAGACTCTACCTACATCATCCCATGTTCGTAGGCATTCCCGCAAGGTTCCAGACTTGGCCTCCTATTCTTTCTCTACTCCTTCTCCCCAAAGCTGTCATACAGTTTCATGATCTGAGACCATGTTCCCCACTCTGGCTGGTCAGAATCACCTGGGACACTCAGAGATCTCAAACACTCACTGACATAGGGGATGGATGGGGTGCATAATCCACATTTTTAAGAGACCCCAATTGATTCTGATGAATAACCACCTTTGAGGAAAACCGGTTTTGAATTATCATGTACAAGAAGGCTTTCAAATTACTAGCTCCAGTCCTGCCTTTTAAATTTTAACTTCTAGAATCAATTACTTGATATCTCTTCCTATCAAGACATCACAAGCTCAACATGTACATACTGAATTCATCATTTCCCTTGCTGAACTGGCTGACCTCCCATAGCACACTACCTCCTTTGCTAGACTATAAACTGAGGGCATTCAGGGAACACATCTTACTCACCCCTACACCGATGTGCCTGGGCACAGTGGCTGATGGTCCATAAGAGTCCCCAGAGCAGTAAGAAAACCCTAGCCTTACAATGACACAAACAAGATACAGGGCAGACACTACAAACAATATCCTAATTCAGAGAGACAGAAAGTCTAGAAGGAAAGAATGGTAATAAGAGTAAGGAAGAGATGTTGAGAGCTTTAATACTCAGAAGCTGTGATTCTCAAGTCTTAGGAGCATCAGAATCACCTACAGAGCTTGACAAAACAGACTGCCTGGCCCAATGCTGGAGATCCTGATTTAGTAGATCTGGTGCAAGGCCCAAGAATCAAAGAGTACCCAGGTGATAGAGATGCTGCTGGCCCAGGGACCACACTTTTTTGAGAACCAAAGTGGAAGCCACACACCCAGGCCAACTGCAGACATGGAGAGATGCCCAGTATCCTAGCTGTCCCTACTAAGCCCAGGCCAGCAAAACTCTCCAACCAACAAGAGACACATGAGTGAGCCCAAGCAAAACCTACAGGAATACTAAACAATTAATTAATAATACTAAATAATTATTTTAGGCCACAAAGTTCTGGGATGATTTGTTACACAATAATACACGAGATTCAACAGAATTCACTGATCACTACAGGAGAAAAATACCCATTTCAGGGCGGGGAGGCAGTTGAGTGGGTGCAAACAGATGTTCTATACTCTGGACAGGAGGTTTTAATAAACTGCCTGACCTTTCTTTTGCCTGATCTAAGACAGCTTAGAAACAGCTGTTTTCACTACTGCTGAACTATCTTCCTCAAAGCCCTTTTCCTGGAGTCTGCACCTGTAAAGCTCGTGGCAGTTGCTTTGTCTCACATCTGCCCAAGTGCAGTGTATCATTTCCCAGCTCTTTGTCGCTGTTAATAACTATAAACTGGGCTAAAAACTGTCCCTGGCAAGAATGAAGACATCTGCTAAAATGATGACAGCAGGGCATTAAACAAGCAGGGTTCCTTGCCGTTTGGCAATTCTTGAATAAGCTCATCACCAGGCATTGTAGCACCCATGGCCATAAGAAAATCAATGCCTATTTCGAAAAGGGACTTCAAGATTCTGCTGCCAGAATCTGTTTTCTAAGGAAACCAGATTTCCTTTGTAGAAAAGGTACCATTCTGCCAACCATCTTGAAAATTTTCTTTTCTGAAAGGTTTAGGCTGAACTAAGCACCAGTCAGCATCCTAGATTTGAAAGGCCTAGGGCCCTTCGCCCTACCCAACATGCCTCAAAGGCAGCAAGACCTGGCTGCTGAAGTCACAGCTGTCACGAGGCAGGAGTCAGGACAAATAGTAGCTCAAGCCTTCTCTGAAGCAGGGAAAGGTCAGGACCCTCCCAACACTTCCCTTTCCTAAAGCAATGAGGCTGGGAGGGAGGGAGGCGCGTGCTACCTACACATCAACATCCCACTCCTCTGGTCCCAGACTCCACTCAAAATTATCAGTTATATGCCCAGTGCAATTTCCCCTTCACCCAACTGTGCTAGGACACCACCATTATTCTAAGGCAAAGAAGGAAGATCAGCTTCTCAGGATGGAGGTAAGAATGTCATTTACATGCTTAATAAACTACATGACCCCATAAGCTACTCAACATTCATAAATCTTTCATTTCCTCCTCTGAGAGAAGGGTTAAAAGGATAGAGAAATAATAATAGAAATAACAGTATCTCTCGAAAGGACTAAAAGCAACCAGGAGTTGGGATCTAGCACTTACCAATCATGGTACCTGACATATCTAGTGTAATATCTGCAATAGAAAGCACTCAAATATTGATGTTTCTTCTTTAATCACAACTTTCTAGTTCCCTCAAAATCTTTACCATGTCAAGAAACAGCCCAACTCCCACTTGGGGGAGCCTCGTGGTTAAGTGAAAACCTTAGAGAAATGTCATTTGGTTTCTTACATCTGGTGGCTTCATTTTCTTGTCTCTTTCATCACTCATCATGACAACACCAGGCCATCTGTCTCTTTAAATTTCAGTCAGCTACATTCTGGGCTTTCTCGCAGACTTACACACTTTGTCTCGTTTATTTTTCATTACAAGATTTAGGAAAAACAAAGGTATTTGTTATATTTAATGATATAAAGTTTGCGATCCTTAAAAACTGACTAAAATAAGTAGAAAATGCATTTCCCCAGATCAACAGTCCCAGGCACAACTCTGGCTTCCTAAAATGCTTCTAAGCCCCTTCCCCGGACAAGCCCAAAAAAACCTTCACTGGGCGTGGGGATGTGGGAAGAGCTGAAAGCCAGGGAAAGTGCCCCCAGGTGAATCTGGAATCAACGGTTTCACAGAAGTTTCTTGCTGATTTATGACATGGAACTTCTGGGGCAACCACTTACCCTTCTCCTCGAAGCTCCAAGCTAGGAGAAATAAACAAATGTGTGGTTGTCACACTGCCACATGGCACAGTGAGGGCAAGCTACCTACACCTTGAGGATTCCCTTCAAGAGAAAAATCCATGTTGTAACATCCTGCTCCTTTCTCGAAGACTAGAGAAATTTCAACGCTGTGCCTTTATGGAGCTCAGGCTTCTACAATAATTCAATGTCTTTCATAACCCCTTAAGAGAATTCATTAAAATAGTTCTATAATGACTTAAATATTTTACATTTTTAAACCTGAACAGCTATTACTGTTTTCTTTTGATCATTTGTGGCAATAAAAAATACATTTGGCATTACTGATCAACTTTCAAAATCACTTAGCTTCAGATGTACCACTTGCATAGTCACACCGCACCATTCCACTCTGGGGAGAAGCCAAGCTTTTCGCTTTGTTTTTCCATGAAAATAAAAAAGAATGAAGTTTGATGTGTTCTAATAATGCCTACTGCTCATCTCTTCACTATCCCTGCAGCAACAGATGAGAAAACACTTGCGTTCAGCCAGGTCTGGATGAGGAAGTGGGCTGTGGCAGGTGTGCGTCCCTTTCTCCTCTTCTAAACTTGGCGAGCATCACTAGTAAACTTCAAGACTCTCTTCCGGGAGCTGAACTCAGCCTTAGAACATCCTTCTCACACCACCACACTGGGCACACTGGTGGAATCTATTTGCCAGCCTGGTGTAGCCCTATTACCAACAGGTCTCTTGGCTGTCCTGATCCTTCTATATCTGCCTGACTCCCCCCATGGGTTCCATTGTTACCAGTGTTATCTCCCATTTCCAAAGCTGGAAGCCCCTGTACCCCGATTCTTTGCTTACGCCTACATCTAAACTGTGTCCCTCCTTCTTCCAAAATGCCTCTCCATGCAGTCCCCCTGCCACACCTCTGCCCAACTCCCTCGCACCCCGCCCTCCCTCACCCACAGCAGCTGAGCCTCCAATCCACCCACTTCAAGACCTTCCTACACCTTGCTGGCAGAGTTTACCTTCCTCAAAGGTCACAGGTTTTCCTTCACTGCTTAAAACAACCAGGGACAACACATGGTCTCAAGACTGAAGTCACAAATACTCATGAATCTAAACCCCATTGTTTCTTTCTAGTCCCATTTTCTGCCGCCACCCCCAACTTACCCTCCTGTCACCCAATTTCTTAACACTGTACAAGCACCAAGAGTTGCATATTGTATTATTCCATTTATAGAAAATTCTCAAAGTGACAGAATTAGAGTGATGAAGGACAGGTGTGTGGTTTGCTGGGGCAGAGTGAGAGATGAGTAAGGGGTAACATGGAGATTTTTTGTGGTGATGAAACAGGTCTGTGTTCTGACTGTGGTGATTTTACTCGAATCTGCACATGTGATAAAATTTCATAGAACTACACACACCAAAAAAAGTACATGCAAAAGCTGGCGATGTCTGAATTAAGGTCTGCACCTGAGTTAACAGCACTGCGCCAACATCAATTTCCTGGTTTTTACAATGTAAGATACTGTCACTGGGGAAAGCTAGGTAAAGGGTACACAGGAACTACGCATTATTGTTTCAATTTCTTGTTAATTTTAAACTATTTAAAAATAAAATTATTAAAATTCTTTAAAAGTTTTTTAAAAGTTTTTTTTTAATGATTTTTTTAAAAAGCCTAATCTAAACTTTTCTTCTGCCCAAAGAGGCCACTGATTATTTCACTGTTACACCCAGAACATTCCCATTTGCTGTTTCAAACCCTCTCAAACCTGACAACTCCCTGAGCAAAAGTCTCCTTTTTCCTGGAGCATATTTTTTATACAGCGGGTTGAAAACTGTATGAACATTTTACCCATAGATTTCCCCCTAAAGATTATGATCTACCACTAAAGGAAATATGTCCTAATCTTGCTAATCTAACCCAACAAAGAGGAGAGCATCATGTGAACCTCCGGGCAACACCCAAACTTCCTTAGAAAGCAGCTTCAGACATACCCAAATAATGGAAAACAAAATTCCAGCCCAAATTCAGAGCATTACATGCAGGAGACAAGGAAAATAAAACCATGGACTAAAAAACTGTGACCCAGTGTGCACTGAACAGCTGCTTTACTCTGATTTCACAAAATATCTCATTTGGGGCAGCAACTATACAAGACCTGGAGAGAGAGAAAACACTAGATACAACCCCAAAATAAGCACCAGAGTTATTCAATACTGTCCTTCTGAGTGCTTAAATCATCTGCCCAAAACTATGGTTTCTAGGGGCCACAGGCACTTGGGGTGTAAACGCAAGTGCAGAGCTTAGCTCTGCCAAAATTACTAGCAAGTTACTAACCGCCAACCTGTTTCCACACCTGTAAAACAGAAATACTACTTCTTAGGATGTTGAAAGGATAAAATAAGAACATAAGG
Organism: Eidolon dupreanum; assembly: GCA_028627145.1. NCBI lineage: Eukaryota > Metazoa > Chordata > Mammalia > Chiroptera > Pteropodidae > Eidolon > Eidolon dupreanum. The sequence continues at coordinate 33,147,570 of CM053508.1, forward strand.
AAAGCTCCTTGGAGGTTATCTGCTAAAAACAGGTACTAACAAATAAAAACTGCTTTTGTTGTGGTAGTTATTTCTGATGTAGTTATATAGAGCTATTCTTTGACAATATTTGTTCAAATTTCAGTAGTTTCTTAGAAGCTTTTCATTTGAACTAGAGCCAGAAGTAAAGCTCAGATCTTCTAACTCACAAAACCAGTGCACTCTCCACTGCATTATCCTAAAATCAACTAAAATAATGAGGCCTTCCATCCTCTCAAGAATGAAGGGGCGTTAGAGGAAGCTTGAGTGAGTGTCCTCAGAAAGAATGAAACATCTGCAAGACTCCGAAGGTGCTGAGGCTGACACAGGAGGCCATGTGTGGTGGAGGCCACACATGGTGCAGGTTAATGATCCACTGCCAGGGAGACCAGAGGGCTCTGTAGCCTGGGTGATGTTCTAGAAGGCAGCTTCTGGAAAGAGCACTGAGCCACTAATGCGATGACCCCACCACAAATTATAAGGCTCGTAGTCATTAGGTCTAAGGAATGATGCTAGGAACTATAAATAAAAGATCATGGATGGCTATGAGAACTTTCCCAGATGGTGACTACCAAATCCCTTAAAATCAAAACACAAAGAGTCTCCTCCACAGGCATCCTCAGGAGAAGAGACTCAAGTTAGATGAGAAGAGATTTGAAATGGAAAAAAAAAAAAAAAAAGCAGACCCAAGGAAGAAGCATAGCAAAGAAGGCAATCATAGCAAATGATGCAAAAGGCACTGGCCTGGGAGACACGATACATTCAACTAGTTAATCAAGAGGTCCATGCGGTCCCCAGACAGACGCATATACTTTTAGACAGTTTGTGAAAGAAAAATCTTACTAACAATTTCTGAGCAGACATTTGAACCTAAGAGACTGTCCTGCAGAAGATTCGAATACATAAGGTAGCTATATTTTGACACCCATGAACAAAAGCTAGAGTCCCAGAACTCCTGGCCTTACCCATGTTCCAAACTAGGGGAAAGCTGCAGTCAGAGGCCTTGAAACTCTTTGGTCTTCGAATGTATGGCCCAGGCTGAATGAAGTCCTAAGAAAAATTAGCATTTTTGAGTGCCTACACTGAAGGAGGTATTACCTCCATTTTACAGTGGTTACATGATTTGACATGATTTGTCCAAGGACACAATGTGTGCGACAGACCTTGACCTGGAACCCATGGCCATCTGATTATAAAGTTTGAGCATGTCGATCACTACTCCCCAAGATCTTCACAGCAAAATACAAAAGAAAGAGCACAAAATTATGAGAAGACTTGGGTTTTCCTCCTGCCAGAATACCTTGCTCATGACCTTGAGCAAGTTCTCAGTAAAACGATGATGCCTGAAGTATTTATTTACCTCACAGGTTGGTTTGTCAGAGGATCAAATGAGCCTAAGGTAAGAGGGAAAAAGTGAGGCCACTGCAAAGGCTTTTGCAGAGATAGATGGTTGATTTTACTACATTTGCTAAAGCTGGTATGGACTTTCAACAAGCACATTTAAGAACGAGTGAGGTCATCTCTAAAACTGCACTTGAATTTGGAGACATTTTTAGAAACCACTAAAACACTGGCCAAAACACTTACTAAGAACACACCATGGATAACACAATTCAACACAGTCCCAAAGAGAGATTAAAAACTATTGTCATTTTTAAGTATGGCTGAATTTTAAATTTCTATTTTTTTATACAACTTATTCTTCACATAAAATAAGAAATCTTAAAGCTAATTATAAGCAAATAAAATGCCCTGGAAACCCATCTCATCAGATTAATCTAAGGTCTTCAAAATAGTAACTTTTTATTTGCCAAATAAAGATCTTTAAATAGCAAATAGCAAAGAACTAACATTTCTCCAATCCTCAAATATTTAGAAGAAAAGTCTCATTCCTAACTAAATGATGAAAGATTTTTTTCTTAATTTGAGGCCTAAATCACAGGTTTAAACAGAAACATGCTTCCCTCCACATTACAAGAAAGCTACTAATCACTACCAGGTAAGTTCCTCCTGATCTGTTTTGCACGAACAGATCATTTCCTTTTCTAAGGGGCAGCATTCAGTTTCTAACCTATCTGAGCTCTCCTACGCATATTACAAATGGCCCCACAATCTGGCTTATGAAACTCATTTCCCCCATAGTATGCACACTTTATTTCAACCCTGCAACAAGTATATAATCTAGAAGAAACAATAAATATTCTACAGTATTTGACAAAAAGAAAACTGAGGCAGAAACATTAAATCCTATGAATCTGATGTCTCTTGACCAACAAATCCAAAGTACCTGGAGTTTTAGGGAACCCAAGTCCCAGCATCTATCTGGTCATCTTTAAGTGGATGTTTATTTATAGCAGAAACTGCTTTAGCTAGTAAGAAAAATGTAAACACATTTTTCTAAACCATTAAAAATGCGGGAGAAAATGACTTCACCACCTAGGTAAATCTACTGTTTCTGGCCTCAGTATCTAATAAACTCTTTCCCACCCTCTCCACCCCCCTTCCACCCTGCTCTGCCCCCTGCCACAATACAAACCCCTGCTCATTACCTTAGGAGACCACTCTGTGAAGCTCTGTGAGGTCAGAGTTCAGGGAGAAGTCATGCTAGGGAATGTATGCTCAGACCTGCAGTTCTGCTCCGTATGGACACATACTCCTGGCGTGTGCTGGGGAGAGGGTCCAGGCTGGAAGGCTGCCTGGAAAGGCTCTTGTGCCTTCATTCATCCGGTGTCGGGCTCTTTCTCAGTGTGGACTGAACAAAAGGCTCTGAGGCTCCCGCTACTGTTCTGCCCACTGCCTGCCCAGTGCCAAATGTTCCCGCTCTGCTGGGTTGTCTCATCACATTCCTCTTGGTCAACATGAGGCCTGACAGCAGAAGAGTCCGAGCCACCAAGGGCTGGGGGTTCAATTTACCACTGGTCACAAAGCTTGGTATAAGTTCTAAACCCAGCTAAGCTTCTGTACCCCAGAGTCCCCACCAGGCTCTCCCAGTGGTTGCTGGGTGCACTGTTCTTCAATAAAAGACTGTCTGGCTAAAAGATGAAGAACTAGGGTTTCTTTGAGATGAGGAGTAGGCCCTGACACCAAGGCAAACAGCAAAATCAGGGTGGTTTTGTTGGCGCTTGATAAAAAATACACAATGCATTCCAAATAAATTATATAGCTCATTGAGAAATGAATCCTGGTACCTCTTTCATTAAAACCAAAACACAAATAACAAGACATGGAAAAGATCCTGACCATATCCTAACATAACAAACAAGCACTGACAAAAAGCAGCTCCCATTTCCAAAGCTCCTCCATCCAAAGGCTCTGTGAAAGAAAATTGTCATAACTATTGCTTTCTAGACCTTGCAACTGCCCCAGGAGAAAGGAAACACGATCCTCGACACAGCTGAAAAACTCTGGGGGTTGAGGGTAGGTCACTTGAACAAGGTCCCCCACAGATATTAAGTGAGGTTTAAGCCCATCTGTCTGTGCATCATGGGTCATCTTCTGGACTAGAAAATGCTTGTAAACTGCAAGCTTGGCAGCATGCCTGATTAGAGAAGAACCTAGCTGGCAAGGAATGCTCTTAGGTTATCACACTGGAATGCTAAAATCAGCCAAAGGAGTACAATCTGATACTACCTCAAATTCCCTACAGGTGAACTCACCTTCCTGTATGTATTTAATAAAAAAAATGCAGTAACAACAAGTTGTTTAGGACTTTGTTCTAAAAACCAGACCAAACAGTTTTGGTGTATGTATATTTCAAATATAATCACATTTCCTCTACTTGAAAATCCTTCAGCTTTTAGAGTCATCAAAGAGAAATGGTTGAAATAGAAATGCTAACATTATGGACATGTTGGTTTGCCACAAATAAGAATACATGAATACTGCCCAAAAGGGGCAAGAGGGATGTCACTGAGCATTCTTTTACCCCGAGGAGTGGCAGCGAGAGAGCAGATATAAGATGCAGTCAGTGTTAGATAATCTCACATTTCACAGTCCTGTGGCTCTGTGTCAATCAGTAAGACTACTGCCACCAAGTCAGCTGCCCTGTGTAATCTTGGGAGAATTAAAGACTCTACTGGCAGTATGCTAGAGCAGGGGCAGTAGACCCTTTTTTGTGAGGGGCCAGACAGTAAACACCTTAGGCTTTGTGGGCCAAACAATCTCTGGTGCATATTCTTGTTTTTAACTCTTTAAAATTGTAAAAACCCATTCTTAACTCACGAGCACTAAAAACAAGCAAAGGGCAGCTGTAGTTTACCCATCCCCATGCTAGACCCTCATGATGTCTATACATATAACTTTATCTAACTCCTACCATATTAATAATGTTGCCCAATGAAGGAATCCAGTAACAGCTCCCAGAGCGGACACAGGAGCTGTCTGTGAACTCTCAGAAATAATTTCCATACATCACTTAATATAACCAACAAACATTCCTCTCCCCTATTCTGTCTTGTTCCTTTCCATCCCCTAACTGCTCAAAAGGAAAGAAGAGATATGACAGTTTGACAATCATAATATGGTACCCAGAACTTTCTTCACTTGGGCTAGTATCATTAGCTCCTCTCCAAACCCTCTGAAGAAGCTACTTTTACAGATGAGAAAACGGACACAAAGAGTATTCGTTCTTTGACATAGCTCTTAATATCTTTTTGGATACGCCTCCTCGGTTAAGGGAAACAAAAGAAAAAATTTTAAATGAGATTACATCAAACTAAAACACTTCTGCACAGCAAAGAAAGCCATCAACAAAACAAAAAGATAACCTACTGAACAGGAGAAGATATTCACCAATGATATATCTGATAAAGGGTTAATATGCAAACTTCATAAGGAACACATACAACTCAACACCAAAAAGACAAACAATCTGATTTAAAAACGGGCAGAGGACCTGAACAGACATTTCGCCAAAGAGGATATAGAGATGGCCAACAGACATGCAAAAAGATGCTCGATGTCACTAATCATTAAGAAAATGAAAATTAAAACCACAATAAGTGACCCACTTGCCACCTAACCTCCTAGGCTCATCTCATCATTACTTCCTTCCCACAAGACCCTTGGCATCCCTTCCTTCTTGCTCCTTAATTAGACCCAAACTGAAGTGAAAGAATATCATCACTACTGAGAAAAATCAGGGAAGATATTACTTTGTTTTGTCCTCCGTAAACCTGTCACGACTTCTAGACAATATTATTAGGAAAATTAAACAAGGAGACACAGGAGTCCAGGATTGGGAGATAACTGAAAGAACAGGGCTAATAACTAAAACTTATATAAAGTTATTCCACAAATCCTGACACCCACCAAAGCAAAATAGAACAAACTGTTTATATAAACTCCACCTGCTGCCCACTTGGTACACTACTTTCAATTTCCGTTCTGTTCACTCCAATCATGTTGCCCTGAACCACATACTTACTCCATGGGGATGTTAAGCTGGCTATAACCTTAAAATACCTCCTAAAGAGCTATAACACAACTTTTTTTGTTATTTTGTTGCTTTCCTCCATTTTGCCATATTACTATAACATGTCAATTGTTACATTGGACATAGTAGTAAATCTATTAAAACCACAATATATTGTCCCTTCCAATAATTAACTTCTGAAGGGATGTGAAATGGTATAGCCACTTCAGGAAGTGGTTTGGCAACTTCTCAAAAAGTTAAACATAAAACCACCATATGACCCAGCAACTCCACCCCCAAGAGATCTAAAAGCATACATCTGCACACAGACATACACGCTAATGGTCACAGCAGCACTATTCATAAAAGCCAAACACTGGAAACAACTTAAATGTCCATCAACTGGTGAATAAATAGACAAAATGTGGACAGCCATACAATGGGATACTATTCAGCAATAAATAGGAGCACACTATTGACACATGCTACATCATGAACCTCAAAAACACTATGCTAAGTGAAAAAAGCCAGCCACAAGAGACCACACACTATATGATTCCATTTATATGAAATGTCCAGAAAAGGCAAACTGATAAGAAATAAAGAAGATTAGGTTTTCTGGGGCTGCAATGGGAACAGGATAATGGCTGCGCCACTTGGTAAAGTTACTAAAAATCTTTGAATTGTACACCTGAAAGGCATTTTTATGATATGCAATACACAACACAGTTGTTTAAAAGAAAAAGCACACATTAGATACCTATATTAATCTGTCTTCTCCAAATGATTTTGAGGACTACAAGGGCAAAGACCTCAGTTGGTTCATCTTACCTCAACATCTAGCAAAATTTTTCCCTGACATGGAGTTGAATGCAAAAATGTCCAGTGAATGAATGGCTTTTCCAAAAACAAAATAAAATCTTGACTTTGTTCCATAACTTCACCATTGCCAAAAATTCACATCCCTGTCTACTCTTCTACCCCAATCTAACTCCAAAACAGAACAGCCTGTATAGACGACAAGTAGATGTGTCCTGGAAGCTTCAAGCTGATCAAAACATGACCCCAATACTTGAGATGTATCTTGACCAACTATTTATGAAGTGCAGTAGTTGCCTCTGTTCGAAGTTTAAAATGAAAAACTTTGTTTCCTTTTATTTTAATAGCAATATTATGAATAATCTTTGGGGTTGTGAGTAGAGAAGAATAAGCATGATGTTAAGTATCACGTTCAGTTAAAGCAAAGGTTCAGGAAAATCATAATCTAATTCAAAATAATTTTTAAACTCTTTCAGGAAAGATGTTATTTTTGACTTAACAGCCAGTTTAATAAATATACCAGATATCATCCCACAGGAATAAAAAACAGCAAGCAAAGCAATGGAATGAGCTTTGACTCAGCTGTGTGCTGCGTCATTTCACCCGCACCAATAGCACCAGAGGAGGATGTTTCAATAGACCATAATTATCAAGAACTGTATCAGTCTTGCTTTGAAATGTAAGATTTTATTTTCTTAAAAGTATTGCAACAAAAATAATGCAGTACTGACTAAAAATGTATTGCTTGCTATATTCCGTGCTACCTAGCATTCATGTGGTATATATCCTACTTAATTCCAGGTTTCAGTCATACCAGTAACTGTCCTCCAGATGCAGAAATATAATATACTTCCTCATGGTATACATGTGAAGTATAGTGGTTAAGGGTGTAAGCTTTTGAGAAAACTAGTTCAAATCCTGCCTCTGTCACATGTTTGCTTTGATCTTGGGCAATTCATCTAACCTTTGTATTGTGACTTCCTTTTCTTTGAAAAGTGAAGATTCAATGATTTAATTTCCTTTATTCATAGGCCATTTACAACTTATTTCTTATCCCAGCTTGAAGACTAAGGTCTTCACAAGACTGCATTATTTTCTGAACATGGTAACCAGAGCTCTCATGATTTAATATTTCCTTGGCACCATATTCCACCAACCCCAGTGCTAACTGATATGTATGTCAGCCATTCTGAAGTTTAATAAATGGAGACACTAAAAAAAGCAACCCTTTGGTAGCTGTGAAAACCTAAATACATACTGCAGTCAGGACCTTTCCTTTCCAGTCAGTTTTCTCTTATCTGTTAGGTAAGGACAAGAAGACTGACAAAAACAATACATTCATCCTTAGTGCACTCAAAAAAAAAAAAAATCTCTATCAGTGGGTTGATTCCAACTTCCTCCCAGCTCTGCATTTTTACTGATAACTAAAATAAAGCCAACCTCACAGATTCTGGATTCAATTTAACTGTAACATGGTAATCCTTCACACCTACCATATAGATGGCTTCTTAGACCCGAAAACAGTATACAAGACAGTTCATTTACTTTAGATTAAGAAAGAGACATATTAAAACTCACATGGCTGAAATTAATAACTATTCAGGTTTCCTGGCTCCTAATTTCCACTGTACCTTTCTGTATCAAATCCTATTTTCATGGAGAGGAAACATTGTAAAGCTGACGGGAAGCAAAGCAGACCACAGTCCCTGGGAAAGTGGACAATAAAGCTTACTTTCTAAATCTTAATCTTTCACTATATTTCTCTATCTACAACATCCAAGTAGCAACACTCACCATAGCTGCAACAACCCGGTTTAAATTCAGACCCCATAATTTCCAATCTCAAAATCATAACATACAACCTGACAATAACAGGTGTATTTCTTGAAATACTGAAAAAGAAAAATTTCAGACCCTTTAGTTATTATAGTTTAAAACTCTCCAGCCAGTGTATTTTCAGACCCTGGGTCTGAAAATGTCAGCAAAAGGTAAAAGAAGAGGGAAGACAAGGACAGATCTGCTCTCTGGCTGAATGAGAAAAACCAGCCAGTGATGCTAGCCTCCAAAAATTTCACCACTCCAATGAAATCCCTCCCTATCCGAGTACTCTACTGAGCTGCTGCATTTCCCCCCAAAAAAGAACTACACATTTGAAGGGCAACTCGAATAATGCAAAAATTTGTTCCACCTGGCTGGACTACAACAAGAAATATGCATATATTTAACTGAAGCTCACACAATTATTCAAATATAGTAACTCAATTTCAATTCAGAGGTAAGATTTTAGAAACTTCAACCTTCCAGAAGCACAAAGCAAAAATTTAGGCCTTCAAGCACAGAAATACGTCATGAATCCTGAGCCGTGAATTCAAATCCACTGCTCTTAACAGGAGGGGTCTGCAGTCCTTCTGAGAATATTATGGTCCACAATCAACATACACTCTTTGAAAGGCCAAATACCTAGTTCCTAACCCACAATAGCTTAGAAGCAACAGACTGAGCAAGGTGGGCAATGATCCTAAGAAATAAATGGCTTTGACTGCAGTGAACAGGAAATGTACAGAGGATGAAGGACAGCTGACTGAGGCCCTCTAGTGCATAAGCAAACCCCACCAGTGCCAGGTAGTGAGTGCCCAAGGACATCACTGAATTACAATATGACCCAGGACACCTTCCCAGATGTAAGAGGGTAAAGTCTGAAAACATCCTACAGAAATAAGGAAGATATATGCCCAAAAAAGAATTTGCTCCTGATACCAAAAAAAGACACCAAAATTGCCCCACATTTTCTTCTTAAAGTTATCCTCTTCTCAATATTTCAGTTCTACAAATGGAATCAGAGAAGTAACCTCTGAGAGGCTCCTTCTATGAAGAAGCTGTGCACTGGCTCCTGGCCATGCTGCTGTGGCAAGTGGGGCAGGCGGGTCAGAACCAGACAGCAGAGCAGGAGGTGTGTGAGCATCAGGGGCTCCGAGGACCAGTGAATACAAGGTTCCCACTATCACAACTGATAGCAATGATACACGTGCTATCTCACCAATAGGAAAGGGATTAATAAACACCTGAAGAAAGTTATAAAGAGGCATATCTTTAAAGGATTCCTACCAAAATAGTTAACCATTTTCACCACTAGGTATCTACTAGGTATCTAGTAGACTCAGTCATCCGTGCATCTGTCTACTTCAGATAAACCACATATACAAAAGAAATTTTATTTCACTTCTCAGCCCTTCTTGGTCCTATGCTTAAGGAGAACAGCATGCAACATAAATGGACAAGTGTGAATAGACTAATTCGAAGTCAGTCATGTCGATGTAACTCAACCTTAAAGATAACTATGAGGGCACTTCAATGAAAGAAGGCAAATGAAAGACACATATGTATGCTCCTCTCTTCTGATCCACACTGGAAATAAAAGAATGAAAATGGGAGAAAAGTCTATCTAAAATAAGCCTAGAAAACAGCTATAACCTGAAAACAAATTGCAAAGACCACGCCGAATACAATGACAACTGAGCCCATGAAAGAGAACAAATCCACAACTTACTAGGCCCTGGGCAAGAAGAGGCTTCTTTAAAATTGAGATGCCTTTTTCCAGGAATGGCAAGGGTTGAGGTTATAGGCATGATTCTGGGGTAGCAAGGACCCGCACTGTGGACACCCAGTTCATACCACAAAGCTACCCCAGAGGCCTGACTGACGAGGGCCTCTAGGAAGAGAGACCAGCTTCCCAACAGCTTCCCACTGCCGACCAGAGCTAGAGGATTCAATTTAACCCTTCCCCAAGTGAGCTACCTGGACTGAGTCACCCCAAGGGTAGAGTGAATGGAGGCACACCCCTGTCAGACAGGACTGCAAGAGAACAGAGTGGACCCAGGTGGCCAGGTGCTCCAGAGGGGCTCCAGTGTTCCTGCACTAGTCCTGGGCAGACTACAGGCCCAGACCAAACTGCCCCTTCAGACCTGCCTCCTAAAGCCAAAGAAATCTATATAAATCTACATCCTCTAAAACAGGTGTCCCCATCCCCAGGCTGCGGACCAGTACCTGGCCGCACAGCAGGAGGTGAGCACAGGCGAGCCAATGAAGCTTCATCGGTATTTGCAGCCGCTTCCCAGAACTAGCATCACCACCTCAGCTCCACCTCAGATCATAAGGAGCATGGATACCTGGAGCCAAAAAGGTTGGGGACCTCTGCTCTAAAAGAAAAGAAGGGTATGAATAGGTAATACAATAAGCCAAAGGCAGAAGGGAAATGACATTTCAGAGGAATTCCCAAGGGAGAGGGGAAAACGTGTCAAATACTTTTCTTGACTCTCAAAAGAAATTAAACTGGGACTTTATTTTTTAATTTCAAAAAAGATCAACACAGTTTGAGATAATAAAAACCATTACCAAAGTAAACTTCAAGCAGAAAAAGTAGAAGGAACACTGCTGAAAACAAGAACACAAAAAAATCACCTAAAAATGTGGAGCTAGAAAGATAAAAGTAATCACAGCAGATGGTACTTCTGGAAACAAGAGACTCCATAAAACCATGTGTATTTTACCTGAAAATAAAAGTAAGAAAGCAGCAAAAATCTCACTTCTAGTTTATCATAAGGAAATAATTAAATGATTGGAAAGATTCATATATTTATTGGAGTTTTCCACATTTTTTTAAAGTTGCAAACTATCTGAACAGACATTCATGCAGAATTAATTACAGGAATTATCCTGCAGCCATACAATGAAATACCAACCAGCCACTCAAAAAAATGTTGATTAATAAGGAAAAAGCACATTATAGAATGATATAGAATGGTTTTATTTTTGTTGTATGTAAGGGTGGTAACAGTCACAGAAAAACTTTGGAAGGATACACACTAAAACATTAAATTAACTGTGGTTTTCTATGTTTTTTTTAATCAATGTCTTTCTGCACTGTCCCAATTATTAACAATCAGCTTATTTTACAAATTTACTAAGAAAAGCAAAGCTATAACATTTCCATGTTTAATGAACACAGACAAACAAACTTATACATACACGAAAAGATGAAAAAAGTCCAGGCGTGACTTTAGCAAGACTTTAAGTTTATGATCCAGAATTCTTCAATCAAACCATTCTGGCTGTAAATGATCGGTTACCAGACTTCTAACCCATTGTCCTAAATCAATCTGGATAATAATAAAGAGGCTAAAAGCAGCTAATGCCCTTCTATATTAAACATACTGAATTATATTATACCAAACACTGTAATTACTGCACTGCTTTTAAACAATTCTCTCCATAAGGAGAGCCAATAAATAAAATGAAAATGCTAAAAGATAAATCATCTGAAAACCTCAAGAAAACTTAAACCCTGCTATATTTGCATTTATTTTTAAACCTATTTAAATTTTTATTTTGAAGGTAAAAAGAAAACATGAAAGCTTTTTAAAAACTGGGAGCCATGGGAATTTAAGATATAATTCAATACTACTCTTAAAACTTTTGTCATTCTAGGCTTCACTGAGGAAAGTATCAGAAATAAATAACTTCAATATAAAAAAGCATTACATTTAAAAGCAAGGATGTGGCTCCTCACTTTCAGGCAAAGAATGAGAATGTGGCAAGACAGATAATTACAGCAGCAAAGGCTAAGAAGGTTGTATGGGTTCTCCTGATGAGTGTGATTCACCTTTCACAACGGACACCTAATCGAGTGCCAGCCTCCATATGGCATTGGTTACTGTCTCCCTAAAACTTGTGTTTTCCCCCCAGATATGACTCTACCAGTCCAGGTAGATCTCAAATGGCCTAGCCCATAAATGAAAAGACCTCTCCACTCTTTAGTTTCAAAGACCTACTTACCATCTTTCCATTAAATGTTACAAAACTCAAGTGACATTTGAGTAATTGTAAAAAGCCTCTTTATATTTTTGGTTTTGCTTTTCTTTTTTAATGATGAAATTGCCAAACCTGTCAAAAAGCTTCAACTACAGATGATACTGCCATAAGCTGACCAATTCTGCCAAAAATATGGTGAACAAAGACTTTCTTCCATTCACTGGCCAACTCAAGTGCTTAATGGAGGCAGCAAAAGCCTCACCCACCAACAAATTGCCTATCTTTCCACTTGGCCTTTCAACCAACCCAAAGATATACAGGCTGGCTGCTCACCTTCCAAATTATCACCTACAACAGGTCTTATCTCCAGTCCCACAAATGCAGGTGACATAACCTCCATCATGGAGAGTTAAATTTCCATTTCTCACTTCCAAAAAGATGTTAAGAACCAAGTAACAGGCTCCAAAGAGCCAAAAAGATGGATTTTCTCAACTAAAAATGGACATAACATGATCTCTTCGTGTTACGTGAACCCTTTTAGTTATTCATGTCTTGATCTCTAAGGACTTCTATCACTTCAGTTTCTCTTCTTTTTATGTCTAATTGTTTAAAAGCACAAATTTTTCTACTAAAAATTTTAAAAGAAGATACTGATTTAAAAAGTCAACAGGGTACTGGCTGTGTGTTGTTTTCCCAATATTTGTACTGAGACACCTCTTGTTCACTGATTCTCACAAGAGTATGTCATGGGGATGGTAGATGGATGCTTAGGAGGTGTGATCTTTAACTGCCAATCATTTTCTCTGCAAGGTTCCCAGTTTTGTTCAGCTAGCTATCAACCCAGTAACCTTGGCCTTATTATCAATTCTTTCTGACCAACTGAGCAAACTGAAAAAAATGTACAACACATACAAGTAACCTTTTCTATACCTCAATATCATAGCCTCAATCACCCAGCCAATTAAATACTCCAATAAATTAATGCCAAGCTATAATTCTTATCTATACTCAACACACTTAATGCTAAAACCTCACAGTAGGTGATGCCCTCCCTTCACCCTTGGGAAATCAACTGAAAACCCTAACTCTCCATTCCAGTAGACAAATCCACCAGCAAATCTTGCTTACTGTGAAGAAAACAACATGGCGCATGTTCAAATCCATCTCTATGCCTTACTATTCAATTCTCTAAGATTTAGTTTACTTATTTGTAAAAGAACTGACAAAAAATGCATAATGCTAGTTTTTCTGAGAATATATGAAATCTATTTTTTTTAAAAACTGGTACATAATAAATGTTTCCATTTTCCCATTATAGTCTGACCTGAAACCTTAGCTGCATTCTTCTTCTGAGTCACAACTGCCATAATTTGGGGCATTATTAGTTGAAATATAGATGACTGATACACAGTAAATTTCAACTAATGGCTGGATATGGGAAGATAAATCACGCAAGTGTCAAGGAACTGATACATCTCAAGGGTTTATCCTCAAATCACACACCTGACCATGCAAACATGTCATTATTTTCCCTCATGCTACATCTTCCTCTACAAATAGCAAATAAACTACTTAATCTACTATATGACCTTCAATGTGCATCCAGATCTCTCAGGTGAGCCATAAGTAATAATAAATAGAGAGGACTCCAATCATTACCCCAGGCTAGGACCACAATGATCATGATTCAAAGGCCTCTGCAACTGGGCTGTTGTTAATAACTCCACTGGCAGCTCCATCCTGAGATCACATAGATAACACACACTATGAAACACAAAGGTTTAAGTTAGGAGAATTTTTTGTTCCAACCATTTGAAATATATTCAGCTAAACATCACTATGCTTAACAACTTCCTACGATAGCCTAATGCCACCCACCTTCCCTACCCTCCTATGCTTGGTGTAACCTCACAGAGTAGGAAATCACATCTTACAATTCTCTAACAATTCAGACTTTTTTACAGGAATCTCACTTGCTCATTTAACTTATAAAACATTTATTTACAGTGGCTAGAGCTGCAATGCTTCAGGTTTCCCCTCAACAGCCTAATTCAATCCTCCATAGAGGGATTTTCATCCTAACTCATGAAATATCACTAACACTGTTAGTCATTGCCAGTTGAGGTGATTCTTCAGAGAAGGTAAAAGCTTATTTTTTGCCTTTCTTTAAAAAGAAAAAAATAGGAGCAGCCTCTTGCCTAGTTTTCTTGTCTTCTCAAAAGACAAACTACTAGTAACCATTACTGAAGTCCAACTGTGATTCCTAATGCCCTGGCCTCACGTGGAAGTTCCCAGAGACAGCCATTCTTTTCCCAGATGAGAGATGCCTCAGAGCTCTTGGCTCAAAGGTACAAACACTCATGTGCATAAATTCTGTTTAGTTTTAGAGTCCCAACTCTAAATGTGAAAATAAAATGAAACCATCTATACAGCCTACTGAGCTTCAAGTGTAATCGGCCCAATTTTAAAAAAAAAGCACACTTCTGAATCATGAATAAAGATTTAGCTCAACTTTTTAAAAATATACATACACAATACCATGACCAGCCTATAAAAATCAAGACATAACTGTTATCTCCTTGTTATCTGTCCCTGAAGCAAATCAGGAATAAACTAAGAAGCCACCAAGGCCACTTTAGGGTTGATCCAGATTATCTGGTCAACCTTACTTGAAAGCCCCATCACATTTTCTTTCTTTTTTAGCACTTTTATCCTACTCTAAGCTAAAATCTTTCTTTCCCATTATCTCAGGTTCAGGGAGAAGTGGGGAGACCCTGAGTTTTCTCATCTACACCAGTCATCCCAAATGACAGCCAATTCTCTGATGGGACCCCAACTGCCTGGAATGCTCTTTACCCACTAGCACCTTACAGAATGGCTTAAGTATACACACAAATGCCACCTCCTCTAGAAAGGCTTCCTTTCTTTTAGTTCACTTTGGTTAACACAACCTTGTACTCCCAGCACTTGCTAGCTGGACTATCCGCCCAACCAAACTGGTTGTGTGTACATTAAGGATAGCAGGAATAGCCCTGTTTCCCCAACCTCTACCATGGTGCATTAAACACAACAGACATCCAATAAATCTCTGTTGGTTGAAGAACTGAGTACAATGTCTCATCAGGAGTATGAAAAGCACTTAAGTGCTGATAAGAGACTGGACTGCTTAAGAAGTCTTGGTTAGAGAGGTTAGTGACATTTCTGATGGAATTGCTGGGAAAGGGAAGAAAACATCAAATTCCCAGCCTTCCCTTCAGTTCTAAATGTTAAGAACTGAATGTAACAATCATTTGCTATTAAGGTAACCACAGAATCCATACCCTCAACATTAGTTACCCCTGGGGAATAAAATCATATATTTCTGTATAGTTTGATTTTTTTAATTAGCTGTGTATCATTTCTATAATATTTTAAACAAATTAAAATCTGTAATAGCTCAATTTTTTAAATAAACTTTTTATTATTGGGGGGGGGGGGAGCACCATGTGCTTTTTTTCCCTCCTTAAAACAATCCCCAACAGCCTTCCACAGGAACTAGAACTATGGGAAAGGATTATACCCTAAGTACCAAACAAAAGTTAGAAACATGAGACGCTGAGGACAACTCAACAAGGTGAGGGCAGCCTCACAGAACACTCAGGAGCTACAAGAGCAGGGACAGGGTGAAGGCAGGAAAGGCTCAAAGGCAAACCACCTGCAAAGGCTAAGGGAGCGACTGTTCCATCCCTGGGGCAGATCGCCTTCCACCTGACCCAGCTGGTAAAGGACAGGATAAGGGAGATCTTAGGGATTCAAAACAAGAAGGGGAGGTCTATGCAGAAAAAAAGGTACCTCTATCTTCAGAGTGGACACTTAGTGTTTTAACATAACAGTCTCAAAATAACTGCAAGAGCAGAGGACCAAAAAGAACTGTGCAAAACTACCCTATCAGAATCTTCCCTTGTTGGGTTCCTAGCTGGCTTGCAGATTTCACAATGACAAGAGACCAAGAATAATCCAGGTACCACACCAGGAAAAACTACTCGTGATTGAGTCAAAAACTGAAGAAGCCAGTAAGGAAAAAATGGTATATAGAAAAATATTTCAACAGTATCAAAATGACATGTTTTTAAAATACCCTCATTGATTTTTAGGGAGGTAAAATTATTCTGTTATGATACTATAAAGATAGATACATGTCATTATACATGTGTGAAAACCCAGAGGATATACAACCCCAGTAGTGAACCTTAATAAACTATGGACTTTAGGCATAATGATGTATCAGTGCAGGTTCACCAATTACAACAAACATAATCTGGTGCAGGATACTGATGGCACCCAGGGAGGAGGGACAGAACACATATGGGAAATCTCTTATTTTCTACTCAATTCTGTTAATCTAAAACTGCTCTAAAAAATAAAGTCTATTAAAAAAATAAATATCCCCATCATTCCAGTTAACTCTCAAAGAACCCACACTTCCCAAATACACTTAATGCCCACTGCTCTTTACAAAACACAACTTTAAAACGAGCCCCTTCAATTACTAAAATTACTTCTGGCTAAAATAATCATAAAACAGGAGTCCTGATTTAACTTGCCAAGTTTTATAAATGATCATCTCCAGAACCCCACATTAGCTAAGACAGCATGCCTCTCAGAAATTAACGAAAAGTAAACCAATTAGATGAAACTCCAAAATTCCTTGCTCATGTAAAACTAGCATTTTAAGATGCTTAAACTGTATAAATATTAAAAATTGTTTTAATAATATAATCGCCCAAAATATCCTACACCTAACGTTTTCATTTTTTCTGATTACACCAAGTGGGATAAGAAGCATCATGGAAACCCCAGCATCATCCATCTGGGTTAAAATGAAAGCTTGCTTGGTTTAGTTAACCAAAAGGCTGCTACACCAATTTTTGCAGGTGTAACCAAGACGTCTGAAAAAGATCTGTGTAAAATTCTGTTATCCAACTCACTGGAAAGTTACTTTCGGATCCACTCCAGAAGTGACATCCATTAAACTTAACATTAATGAGTGTTAGGGTCAAAATTAAGTATAAACTAGTAGGTATTTGGAGCTCTCGTGTATGACTTATCTGAAAAACTTTTTTAAAAAGTAACTCCTGTCACTTGAGAAACTACATACAAGCTGCTCTTCACTTACAATCAACTCATGATCTGCTCCCACTGATAACAGATTAGCCACCCACAGAACCCCTCTGTCCCCATTCATCCAGAGGCCATATGTGGAAATCACATGTAAAAAAGCCCTGAAATTCTCTGACAGCAGAGTTCAGAGTAGAGCTCACTATGGAGAGCAGATAGCATCCAGCTGCCTGTGAGAGCTAGAACACAGGCTCCTCCCTTTTGAGTCACCAGCTTCACAATGCTCACACCTGTTCTCATATTGCTAACCGTTACTGACAACTTAATATATCACTAGCCTCAGTTCCTAGCCTTGACTCTTCCTCCAAGCTCCAGATAAATATATGTAACTGCCTGCCTGTTCACTTCTTCCACCTACATTCCAGATTACCGAAAAAGAATTCCTTATCTACATAAGTTCTTCTGTGCCAATAGGTGACCCCAGCATTCATTCACCCACACCCAAGCCAGAACCCTAGAAACCATCCTAGGACTCACCAATCCCTCCACTGCCAACATCTCCAAACTCGGCCCATTCTACCCTCAGCTTCCTCTTGAATCCCCCCATCCCACCTCCCTCCCCACCCAGCTACTGGTGACTCAGTCCAGTCCTGCATCGGCTCTCCCATGGGCAACAGCAATAGTCTCCAGGCTGAGAGACCAACCTCCACCCTCTACAGTCCAATCACCAAACTGCTGAGATCCAAGATTAGTCTCATTCTGTCACTTCAAACTTTCCTGAGAATTTCACTGTCACCCTAATAGGCTAAAGCAAAACCACTTGGCATGGCCCTTCTTTCACAATCTGGTCCCTGACCACCTTTTTCAACTTCATGTTTCTGTTCTTCCTTTCCTGTTGAGGTACAGCAAAACTGAAATCCTCGCACTTTTCCAAACACTCCATTAAAAAAAAAATTTTTTTTAAAACCTTAATCTGTCTGGATTTCTCCTGCCTTTAAAAGAAAGCCTTCTATAACAGACCTCAGGCATCATTTCCTAATTATTCTTCAAATTGCCCTCTTTATATTTAATTGTTCCCTCCTTCCTGCTATTTCTGTGCCTTGTATCGCCTTCTATCTATCCCACTGAAATGTATCTTCACGTACATGTCTCTGCCAACAAACTGTAAGCTCCTTCAAGACAGGGTTTACTATTTATCTTCCTACTCTCCACATCAGCAAGGTGTCTGACACACAGCAGATTCCTCCTCTTCAACCCTAAACATCATTCCTATATAATGCCATCAATTTTTCACTGCCTAATATTCTACCTATTAAATATCTGTTTAGAGCAACACATTCTTTCCTCCAATAAATAAGAACTTACTACTTTGTATGAACTATATAAATGCTTTCCCAACGTCTAGCTCAAACCAATTTTAAAACAAGGGAACAGCAATTTTAATTGGGAATTACTGAAACCTACCGAAGGGGATGTAGTAAAGAGGGTATTACACCAGAAGCATGGTATCAAGAAAGCATTAAAGGATGGAGGAGAAGGGGACTGGAAGGAACACTGAGGACTAGTACAGTGCAACAAACCAATATGAAAAATACTGCACGGGCCCAGTCCTACACCAAGTAAAGAAAATTCCTCCTTCTCCTCCAATTCTCTTATATCAACTAGCTTCCTGCCTTCAGAAGCAGGAAATTAACCAATTTTTAAAAAAAATTTTTCAATTATAATTGACATACACTATTATGAAATCTAAAGAACAAAATAAAAGAAAAAAACATAGATATAGAGAATATTTTGATGGCTGCCATATGGGATGGGTTTGGGGGGTACAAAAGGGGAAGGGATTAAGAAGTACGAATTGGTAGTTAATAGTCATGGGGGATGCAAAGTATAGCATTATACTTTAAAGAATAGAGTGAATATAATTGTAATAACCAGGAACTTAACTCTTTAAAATTATAGTTCAGTTAGGCTTTTCTAACCTAGCCTCACAACCACCATTATGAACTCATTTCTATGAGGAAACGTACTGGATTTCTAACCAACACACTTACAAATGAAATCCGACATGCAGCTGGAACTGCCATATTTTAATCTGACACAAAAAATTTTGCTTGTTTTTGCATCAAACTGTAATGGTGAATGTGGGAATTAATTACATTCAAAATATTAATATATCCCTTATTAATTTGTTTTATAAAATACCAAAAGGTAAATGGCCACATAGCTTACACTTATCGTTTCTAAGGTTAAAATAGCAAAGATCTTTAGACACAGTTCAACACTTTCTCGTTTTAATTGTACTTCTGTCGAACAAGTCCTCATTTCCAGATTCACTCTCATAGGAGTTAAACAGACAACTAAAAACAATTACAATAAAGAAAAAATTTTAATTTGAATAAAAAGAAAACAAATGAGTTCTATCAAAATTTGGTAATACTAAATTCTCACACTACCTTGTTTTCCTCAAGTTTTTCTACTCATTAAAAAAAAAATATGGTAGAAGGGTAGTAGTAGTACAGGTCTGTGTCCCTTGTTCAGAATTCTGAAAATCAACCGCTTTTCATAACTCTCTTGGAGAGACAATTTAAACCTATCTAAAAGCATCTGGCAGGAACACCTGAAGTGACGTGGGACAAGTCATAGTCTCAGTGCTAACAGACACCCGTTGCTCCAGCCCCATGGTCTGCTCCATGCAGCCAGGCGCCCCGTGTCCCATTTTCAATGCTGGCACCACTACTGCCAGCAGTCCCTCACTCGTGTGTACCCTGCAGAGAAAAACATGCATACACGATAGGTGTTATGCCCTCTCACATGAAAAGGCATACATCATGAAACTGTTAAAAAAGTAGATGAGTCCTATTCAGAGCACTAATTTTAAGTCACAAAATTTCCACCTATCATAGTCCTGTGCATTTCCATGTCATCCACAACTTTTTATCACATAGAAAGACTAAAAAGAAACATACAGAATATAAAAGCAATTTTTAAGCTAGAATATTTACCACAAAGTGTTCATCTGAAGGACAATTAATAAGAATATAATTCAGCCAGGCAGAACTCCTGATGTTTATGTTGCTCAGGCCCCAAGCCCCAACATTCGCTTCATCCACCATGGCCCAAAAAGGAGTGATTCTGTCAAACTGAGTCAATGCTCACATTTTCATGAGCGTGTGCATGAAATACACACACACACACACACACACACACACACACACACACACACACACACACACACGGTCTTTGTGGGCCACAGTCCACATGTAGTGAGTGTCTTCTGTACAATATAACTGGGCAAGAGGCAAGGAGCCCAAATTGAATTTGTAACACCACTGGGTGAGTGGTCTAGCTTATCAATGTAAGCAAAGCAATTAACTACAAAAACCTCTCTAAATAACATTAACACTGTTTTCCAGTAATATTGTTAGGGGAGGGAAAGGATAAATAATTTTTTTCTCTCTCCAAACGCAAAATAAAGCAGCAAGGTTGTTCTTTCTAACCAGCAGAGCCAAACTGGAATGTGCTTCTGGCTGGAACTCTGTGTCCTAAGGATGAGGCATGCTTTACGTTAAAGGTAAGGGTAAGTCAGTCAAGACATTAAAATCATCATCAGGAAGACTGTATGGAAATGGGGACAGTATTTAATGAATGGAAAAATATAAAAGTATACTTATGTATGACTGCTATTACTTAAAAATATGTATGTACATAGACAATAACCGGAAAATAAACAAGTAGTGGAATTAGAGATGCCATTGCTTTAAAAACAATTTAATGGAGCATAGAGAGAGAATGTTTTCCCAGTGAGGAAAATAAAGTTCCCACTTCTGTACCCATCTCCATCACCCTCCCTTCAAATTTTTTAATAGACTATGTACAGACTACATGGCCTGTATAGGAAACGGGGCTGGAACACCAGCAGATAAGCAACTGAAGGCACTTCTGCTGGGTTTCAAAGGGCCTTACCACCACAAATTCCCCAGCAGAAACAAACAGAATCACCACTACTCTGATTAAAAAAAAGGGGGGGTGGGGGGGGCCAAGAGAAGAATCATTTTCACAGTGTTTCAAAAAAAGTCTTATTTAGTTGCTATAGCTAAAATGTTAAGAAATAATCTATACAACAGGTCATGCATAAAAACACTGAGAATCTTACCATTTTAAAAAAGCTTAAAATATTTTATCTTAAGTAACTTTTCATTCCAATTATTTTTGAGGATGTTGATGAGTTTGTTTCTTTTGGAAACAGGAAAATTAATTCTGACCAGTAGTGCTATAGTGCAAGCTTCTTTTAGGCTATTAACTGATAAAATCAGATTACGATGAAAAAATAAAATTAGATTTTATATGCACACATGTACATACATAAACATATATACATATATATGGGAGAGGGGCCAAGAAAGCCTGCTCTCAAAAACCATCTGCTCCACATAAACTTAAGTAATTCATCCAAGAGGAGTCAGGTAGATCACTGGGAAAACTGCTTTTCGACTCAAAACAGTTTAAATTATGTGATTGCTTTAAAATATCACTCTGCTTCATTCCTATGGGAAAAAGAAATTCCATCCCACAATATCTAGGGCCATACCCTTGTGTTGCTAATGACCCAAAGCAGGTTTGGGAGTGTGACCTGAGACCACCACTACTATTAGGTGTGTGCATGCGTCAAGCATATCCCTGCCTGCTTCATAAATATCCGCAGCCTGTATGACTAAGGCCAGGAAATGCAAGCAGTTTCACTTCTCAGTGTTTCATTTTTTCTTGAAGACAACAATATCGAAGAAGGCATTCTGAATGACATACAATTTTTTTTTAAAAGACTTCAGATTCTTCATTGGCGAAGGAAAGAGGAGACCTTTCCTGTCACAACCCATCCCCTAAGTCTGCTTTATATATGCTATTTACCATAATATCAGAAAAAAATATGTAACAAACTGCAGAAAAATTTGAATGAACTTTAAAAAAAGTCAAGCAACCCCCTCCCCGCCCAAAAGAAACTTCAATCAAGTCTGGTAAGATCAAAGTCCAGCTAATTGTAGTACACTCTAATAAAAGACTGTCAAAACAGACCATTTTTTAAATTAAAAATTGAATCAAATATTAATACATGAAAGTATAAAACCTCTGCCATCCTAAACATTAAAAGGTCTACTGGTCAAGAATATTTTTTCCAGTTCAGAGATATATGCATGTCTTCAGTTAAGTGTTAAACAGCACTACAAGAAAACGAAAATCAAGTTTGCCCAAAGAGAGCCCATTCATTCCTAACTAGACCCTCACCCCCAGCAGGTACTCATCAAGAGGATGCTATCCTAGCACTGTGGGGGAGCTGGCTGGCTGCTACAGACTTTGACAGGCATTCCTTAAAATCCAATTAAGGAAAAAAAAAGGCAACATGATATAAATACTGAGGGCTCTCTAGATGTTACCCAGCAAAGGTTCTCAGAGGCAGGAGGTGCACAGGGAGAAGTGGAGCAAAGGTTCTCAGAGGCAGGGGGTGCGCAGGGAGAAGTGGCTGGAAACCTTCCCAAGAGGAAGCTGGATATTAACACAGACCCTGAATTTTAAACTAGTTTACATTTGGTCAGGAAGCACAGGAAACCACCAAAGGTTTCTCAAGTGAGGAGTGACGTGATGAAAACTAAAGTTAAGAGAGGGTATTCTGGCAATGTTGTGGAAGATTATCAGGTTCAGGGCTTTTGTTCTGGTTCAGGGTTTTCCAAAAGAACCATGGAATACTTGTCCTGAGAGATGCATTTCTTAAATAAGATTCTAAGGTCTGACAATTTAATAATGCATGCTAAAATAGTAAAGGCTCTAATAACTCTTAAAATTAAAGGCTATTCAATTCCCAAAGTTAGACCAGGGGTTCTAAGTCAGTGCTCTGAAATACAAGCTGTAAGTGGCCAGCGTGATTGTTCCACTGAG
Source organism: Eidolon dupreanum (assembly GCA_028627145.1). Classification (NCBI taxonomy): domain Eukaryota; kingdom Metazoa; phylum Chordata; class Mammalia; order Chiroptera; family Pteropodidae; genus Eidolon; species Eidolon dupreanum. The sequence goes on from CM053508.1 coordinate 33,170,653, forward strand.
CTGCTTTTCAATGGGCATCACTATAGTGTGCTCCACAGTGGGGGGCAACAGGGATTTAAGGAGTTTAATTCTCTAGATCATAAAGTATGGTCCCTGGGGCAGTCACACACCAGAAAACTTGTTAGAAATGCAAACCCCATCCCAGAACCACAACCCAGCAGTCTGCATTTTATCAAGCCCTCCAGGAGATGAGGATAAATGCTAAAATTTGAAAACCACTGTGTTAGATTTACAGGGTACTTTTTCAGTTAATACTGCTTCAGTTTCAAAACAATCTGGCAATATCTGAAAGGTCATAAACAGAAGCCAGTCAAAGGCACCGACCCCACTCTGAGCATCTAAGGGCTCAGTACAGAGAACAGAGATAAAGAGAAGAACAGAGAAAACATCTTAAAGTCCAAGTCATCTCCACACATACTCATAATCCTAAATTCCAAGAAGCCAATTAAAAATAATACTGGAATATGAAGAAAATATCCTTTAAAAGTAAAAAAGAAAAATAGTGGAAATAAAAATGCCTAAAATGCCATCAGTTACCAGCCCTCAACTGGGCTGGTTTCATGAACGCTGGATGCACGATTTGATCGTTAGGGAAAAAGAAGCCCATTGGAGAGAGGGGGGATCTGAAACACTTGGAAGGAAGCACTTGGTATAAGAAGGAAAAGAACACAAATGCCTGCACCAAAAGTTAGGTCTCTATCTACTCCCAGCTGGCCTGTTTTCTAGCTGAGGGACCTTGGCCAAGCTTCCTGAACTTCAATTTTGTCATCAGTAAAACCAGTTTAACAGCCTTTCCCACAGCAGAAGCCCTAAGCATTACCCAAATATAAGCAGCTTACAAGGGCCTGACTCTTGGGAGAAATGCAATAAAATTCGGTTCCCTTCCTACGTTCCCTTCGTTCCCTTCCTATGAGGCTCCCACTAGCGCAACAAATTTGTATTGTCTTGACAGACATCAACACAAGAAGACCAAAGGCACTGTTTACTTTTCTACTTATCTATCCAGGTAACACAGTGAAGCAGAAGGAAAAAGAAAATCCACCAACTTGGTGGGAAGTGCCCAGGAAATGAGTAATTCTTTGTACTTGCATATCCTTTTCTTTTTAAATTACCTCTCAAGAAATGTTTGGTACAATGAAAGAGCATCAAACACGCTAAACAATGTTCAACAATACCTTTCTTCAGCAGGTTCTCAGTTCATCAGGAGTTCAAGTAACAATTTAACAACCTTGAATTAACCACATTGAACATGATTTTAAAGTTCTATGAAACTGTGCCTAAAATAGCTGCTGGCCATCGCCTAGTACCCAAGTTCTGGATTACTTTTCATTTTCACTCAGCAATCTCTCACTGTAAATTTCTACCCCCCCCCCAAAAAAAAAGTACTTTGTTCTTCAGTAGGAAATCATTTTAAGGCAGCATCCCAAAGAGCAGCTTTCCCTGTTTAGATCTGCACTCCTGAGTCATTCATTCATTAATGTCAAGTGTTTTAGGAACAGCGCTGTTCCATGCCCAAGCCTGTGAGTCCTGCAAAGCACGCAGAGACACCCACTCTCAATTCCTGAGTCCGCAATCCTCTGACACGGGCAAACTGGATGTGGCACACATGCTCCTGAACCCACCCTGGCAAGCTATTCAACATCTGCTGCGCATCTCTGTCCAAATCCTGTGCTGAATGCCATAAAACATGCAGCCATGACTGACACTGCACCTGCCCTCCCAAGAAGCAGACATTCAATTCTGGACCATGGGCTGAACCACCGAAACACTGATCAACTTAAGCAAATGCTGTTCCAAAGACAGCTCCCTAAAATGGTTCTGTGTCCCAAGGATCTTGTGATCAGAAAATGAGACAGAATGGAGAAAAGCAGCTTCTCAGTTCAAGTTAGAGAGATGGAGTTCATTGACTGCTGGAAATATGGAAAAACAAGCATATGTTTATATTTCTGTTTATTTACAGCAACAGTCCCCAACCTTTTTTGGCACCAAGGACCAGTGCTCCTTATGTAAATCTAATGCCTGATGATCTGAGGTAGAGCTGAGGCGGTAATGCTAGTGCTGGGGAGCAGCTGCAAATACAGATGAAGCTTCACTCTCTCACCTCCTGCTGTGGGGCCAGGTTCCTAACAGGCCACAGACATGACTGGTCTGCAGCCTGGTGCTGGGGATCCCTAACTTACAGAAAAAAACAATAGAACCGATCACGGGGATGAAAGGAAGAGTGGCTCAGGAGTCCTTCCTCACCCTGGGGCCCCAAGCAGTCCTGACCCTGGAACTCGAATCCTATTTATTCTATTCATTCATCTATAAATTGAAGGACAGTGACTTTCAGGTAGAGAGCACACTGACTACAAGCTGCTTTTTTGGTCAATCCTAAAATCCCACTAAAACCATAATAAAGAGAGCCTTTTGAAAAGGCTAACAACCCTCCTGTACCAGAAGAGGAGAGAGGACCAACATCAATGAAATTCCAGAAGCTGGAAAGTGGGTTGTGAGAAGATGGAGAAGGAGACAATAAATGCTAAACTAGAGGAGGAGAAAGCAAAGAATCAACTCCACTCAAAGCACCAAATGCCCAAAACTCAGGAACTGGCAGCACCTGACACCTCTGGAAGAGAGCACCTATAATCAGGAAGGAGTTAAAGAAGTAGTCAGATATCCAGATTGCCTCCCCCACTCCTCACAGCCAGGCAACTGCCCCATGCCTCCCTTATCAAGTAAACAACTGGAAGCATATTCCCTGGAAAGGAAAACTGAGGGTTTCTGGAGCAGAAGGAAGCCTAGCAAGACACTGTACCAGCACTCAGTTCTTTCCCTCCATCTAGCGCTCAGGTGGGCATGAAGCCTCAAGCCAGAGAAGCAAACAGGCATCATTCAGCCTAAGGGGAGCACCAAGTGTAGACAATGACCAGTCTGGACCGGAGCAGGTCAGAAGGCTCAAGAGAAGCCTTCCCCAGAAGACAAAATGTATAAAAAGTGAAAAGAAACTGACATAAGCCACTCCTCACCTCTCTTATGCAGTTAAGGGCACCTATGACATCACTATGGTTAAAAACATCCCACTCAAGGGCTCAGATTTCCAACCAGCTTCACAGTCTCTGACTGTGACACATGAATGGATATCAGAAGGTGGCCTCTACCACAAAAAGAGACCAAAACCAACAAAAAAAGGGGGGGGGGCGGTTAGAGGAAGAGAATCTATTAAGGAAAAAAATACAACATAACTACAATTAACATCCTCAGGGAGATAAGAACAGATATTTCAACTGCAACAAGAACACTATAATAAAGAAAAGCAAACATGTTCTCAGAACAGAGAACAAAAAAGAGCTCTTAGAATTTACAAGAGTAGAAATGAAATGCTTATCAGAAGAGCTGAAGATAAAATTGAGACAATCACATTAACCCAAGCTAAAAAAAAAAAAAGGCAGATGGAAATTAGGTTCAAAAGGGTAAGAATATTTGAAGACCTGTCCAGAAGGTCCAACATCCAAATAATAGAGAAGAAAGAAGAAAATGAAGGGAAAAGGGACTCCAAGAAATAATTCAACAAAAAGACTCATGCTGCCTAATTAAAGCGGCCTGCAAAGTACCCATCACAAAAATAAAAATAGATCCATACCAAGATGTCTACTCATTATGAAACTTCAGATCACAAAAAAAAATTCAGATCCTATTAAGTTCAACAAGAACAAATCAGCTCTCGTACACAGCACCTGTACTGGTGTGGCGCCGCAACACCAACAGCTAAAACACAGTGAAGCAATGCCTTCAAAATTCTGGAGGAAAATAATTTCCATCCTATGACTGACTATATACCACACCAAAATATTAATCGAGGGGAAAGATGAAAATAAAGAAATTTTCAGATACCCAAGGCCTCAAAAAACCTACCTCCCGAGCCAAAAACATAGAGTGGAGAAAGGAAATCCTCCTCAATAAATGGTGCTGGAAAAACTGGAAAGCCACATGCAAAAGAATGAAACTAGACTGTTTTCTATCATCACACACCAAAATTAACTCAAAATGGATCAAGGACCTGAATGTAAGACCTAAAACAATAAACTGCATAGAAAAAAACATAGGTACTAAAACTCATGGACCTTAAACTTAGCATTTTATGAATTTGACCTCAAAAGGGAAGTAAAAGCAAAAGTAAATGAGTGAGACTATATCAAACTAAGTCTTTGCACAACAAAGAAACCATCAACAAGGCAAAGAGGCAACCACCAGAATGGGAGAATATATTCACAAGCAACGCCTCTGATTAGGGCCCAATATCTAAAATATAAAAAGAACTCATACAACTCAACAATGAAAAAACAAACAATCCAATTTAAAAATGGGCAGAGGACCTAAACAGACACTTCTCCCAAAAATACACACAAACGGCCAACAGACATATGAAAAGATGCTCAACTTCACTAGCTGAGCATGATTTGCATTTGGGAAATGCAAATCAAAACCACAATGAGATACCATCTCACACCTGTTATAATGGCTATCCTCAAGAAGACAAGTAGTAACAAGTGTTGGAAATTTGGAAAAGTGATGGGGAAAAAAGGAACCCTCATATACTGCTGGTGGGAATGCAAACTGGCACAATCACTATGGAAAACAGTAGCGAGGTTCCTCAAAAAAACTAAGAATTGAATTATCGTATGATCTAGCAATTCCTCTTCTGCGTATTTACCCAAAAAACCTCAAAACTTTATCTGCAAAGATATAGGCACCCCAATGTTCATAGCAGCATTATTCATGATGACCAGGACGTGGAAGCAACTGAAGTGTCCCATGACAGATGATTGAATAAAGAAGATATGGTACATATATACAATGCAGTATTACTCAGCCAGAAGAAAAGTTGAAATACTGCCATTTGCAACATGGATGGATCTTGAAATAATCACACTACGTTAAATAAGTCAGACAAAAAAGTTGAAAACCACATGGTTTAGTCATGTAAGATATCAAACTGAAAACAAATATGACAAAGAGAAACACATGGACAGTGGATTAGTGGTAGAGGTAGATAGGAGTTAAAGGGGTCAAAAATTTGGTGATGGAAGGAAACCTAACTCTGGATGGTGAACACACAATGCAATATATATATGACTTACTGTTGAATGATACACTTGAAACTTATTTGATTTTGTTAATCAATGTCACACAATGATTTTTAGTTTAAAAAAAAAAAAGGCTACAAAAATGAAAAACAAAAATACCTACCTCCCATGTACCCTATTCACAGGAAGGCACTGCAAGTTAGGTTTCATCAATACAATGATGTAAACCAAGAAAGATGATGACAGGAGACACAGAAAACAGGCCATCCAACAGAAAGCAGCACAAGGAATCCCAAGGACAAAGAGAGAGGAAGCCAGTGATACACCAAGTGCGGAAGCTCACCAGTCCAGATCAAGCAGGTGGGAAGGCTCACAGGGAAGACTTGCGCAGAAAGATGAAACTGATTGTCTGCTATTTCTGAACTTCCTAAGAGACAGTTTCAAAAACTGGTATGAGTCTGGAGTTGAATAAGTACTGCTAATGACTGAATATTTGTGTCCCCTAAAATTCATATGTTGAGACCCAATCCCCAGTGTGAGAAGGTGGGGTCTTCAGAGGTCATTAGGTCATGAAGGTGGAGCCCTCAGAATTGGGATTAATGATTTTATGAGACCTTAGAGTATTCCCTTCTGCTGTGTGAGGACAGAGCAATGAAACACTGTCAATGTACCAGGGTCCTCACCAGACACCGAAATCTGTCAGCACCTTGATCGTGGACCTTCTGGCCTCCAAAACTGTAAGAAATGTTTGTTGTTTCAGCCACTCAATCTATGCTATTTTCTTATAGCAGCCCCAAATAAATAATTACTAAAAAACAACTTCTAAAAAAGATTTCAAAAATAATCTTGGTTTACTAATGGCTGGCTGTGAATACTATTTACAGTCACATTAATGGTACACACTGATCTAACCAAAGTTACAAAGTAACTATAATGGGGAGAGGGATGGGATGTAACCTGTGAAAGAGAGAAATCCTCATCTTCATAGATAATGCCTAAAACTAGAAAAAAAGAATAGAAGAAATTTTTAAACATTCTTTATATACAAAGGAATAAACAACAATCAGCTAAGAGAGATCAAAGGGGCTGCCTTTGGGGAGGAGGGAATGCAAGCAAGGGGCAAGTAACGGTCATCATTCCAAACCTTATGAAGCCATCTAACTCTTTAAAATATATGTATAACTTCTTTAATAAAAACTAAACAAAAATCCTAAATAGCTAAAAATTTTAAAAAGGCTTTGGGTCTAAAGAGCCCTTTCAAATCTTAGGTCCTAAAAGTCTTTTTAAAAACAGGAAGATACTTAAAATAATAGGAAGAAAAACACCAGCTACATATTCGGTAAGCATTAATATAAAACCTGAAATGTTCCCATAACTTATTCAGCTATTACTAAGATGCTGAATAGATAAGGTTCTTTTTGCTGACCAAGAAGCCTTATGAAAACATAATGAAAGGTCTCTACCATCAACAACTCTGTGCTGTTCAGGGGTGTGCACAGAGTGCCTTTGTAATCCACAATTAGGGATGTTTTATACTTTGTGGCAAACAAAGGTACATCTTGTTTTATTTTCTCTAATTTCAACCTTGGAAACTAGGCAGTCATTTAGGATTAGGAAACTCCATGTTCATCTCCAAGAGCCATCTCCAAGGTGTTGCAACAGCCATGTTTTTCTTTTTCCCAAAGCATTTGGCACTAGTTTTAAATACACTGCGACTGGTCCAAAGACAGTGGTTGACTCTAAGCAGTAAGAGAGGGATAATAACAGTTTAACTTCTATTTCCTGCATTCACTTCTGCCACAAGATTCCATTAATGATAACAATGCTCAACTGAAGCAACAATGCTCAACGGAGGCGGTAGGGGCAGGGGGCGGGGCGGGGGGGGGCCGACACACCATATACTGGTTGGTTGGGTGAGGTCCATTTCCTGCAGGTACCGAGTTCCCAAACAGGCAACTCTGAATCACTGGGAGAAATCACCCAACAGAGTGAAGTGGCATGTTTCTAAAGAGATCATCAGATTCCTCGAAGCTGGATTTACTGTGACTGTAAAAATACACTAGAAAGCAGCAGCAATTAACAACAGACTCATTTCTTCAGTAACTACTCACATTACATCTTGAATCAAAGTCCTAGAAAAATACTGTTCAACTGAAAAGCAATCAACCTGCATCAAGTAAGCTCAGCTCTTATGCATCAGAGCCATACCTCGATGAGGACAAAAAAAATTACAAAAAGGAACAAGAAGGCAATGATGATGGGACACTGTGCTACATTAGCTGCCTAGAAAAATCTAACCTGACCAATTTCTTCTTGAAGCTCATCTGGTTCTAAGTAAAATACTATTAACAACATTTCCAGATCTGGGATTAGAATCAAAATGTCCTAGACTCCTCCAAATTATAGTTAATTTTTTTGAATCTTCTAACAACTCTCGCTCCCAAAAGCACACTTCTAAGTAAAACAAACTCTTAACACTATTAAGTTTTGGTGACACAGGAAAAGGGGGGATATGAAGTATTGAAATAGGTATTTTTTAAAACTTAGGCGACAGTAAAAGAAAAATATGCCTTTATTTCCCTTATTACTCTTTAGTATAAGACAGCAAAAAGGGTTAAAAGAAGGGAATGGGACAGAGTAAAAAGACTGTAAAATGTTCAGACAGTTCAAAGGACCAAGGTTTAAAACAACCTTTTGAAAAGGTCTACCCTGGCACCACTCAGCTTTCTCTGCTCCAACTCTCACTATCCTGAGGTTCCTCTCACCTAAAGTGCCACCACCGCCTTCCAAGCTGGTGTCCAGCACTACCCAGAAACTAACTCTATCATCTCCTACCACCTGCGACTGAGAAAGCAGGGTTCCTAAAGTACAGGACACAATCCTACCCTACTGCAGCCAGGAACACAGGCCCCTTCCCTGAGCCCGTGCGGTTCCCCCATCCCCCAGCTCTAAGAATCAGCTTTCCAACCAGGCACCTCTGCTCTCTGCACACCTCATTCATTTGAACTGACCCTCACTAGGCTGCTGACTTCCTGAGGACAGACCCAAAGGAGGTTCTCACCTCTCTATCCCATGGCTGCTGGCTCCACACTCCACAGACTAAGGCGTTGCATGAACGCAGGTTCTCCATCTAGTCCAAGGTTCTAAGACACTAGACCACATTCTATAGTTATCAGCATTTCTATCAAGGTGCTTTCAGAACCTAAATCTCACAAATAACCTTAAATGTCCAAACACCAACCTTTTCCCAGGGTGCAGATGATAACAGGCTGACCATGGGGAGGCCTCTACCATGGAAACAGGAAAAAAACTATGGAAATGTGACACTAAAGAGGAAAAAAAAGGACAAGAGCACTTAAGCCACAATTAAATGCAGCTGTCCTTCTGTTTGTCTTCATTTTCCAAATTTTGCAGAGCACACAGGTCTCCCCAGGGTAAGCAAGAGCACTGGAGAAAAAGCTGCCAAAGCATCCAAACTGCCCATTACACGTCTTTCTTGCTACCCCCACACAAAGGAAAAGAAAACTCTAAAGCAAAAGTTTCTCCAAGTAGCTAGAAAAATGGAAGGATGATGCTAACCAGTAGAAACTAAGTTTTCTAGCTATTCCTGTAAATTGTCTGTACTTTCATATATGAGAATATCTTAAATTTACGACATCCTCAAAACATGCTAACTTAACTCAGGCCCTATTACACACGTGACATAACTAATGAGTATTTTCCAAACTTGAGTCAAACCACTCAGCTGTGAAATCAATTTAGTGTTGCAACCAGCTTTTTTTTTTTTTTTTTAAATAAAATACATCACACAACAATACCTCACAAGTAATAAGGGTTAGGTCTGTCTTCCAAAGCTTTTGTCAGGTCTTAATGTAAAATATATTTCTTACATGGGTCGCTGTCCAGAAAGTTTAAAAGTAACTGATAAAATTCTGTAATAGAAATTTATAAACCAAAATCTACTTTTTAAATTACAACTTATGAAAACTATAAACTGATCAGTGCCTCTTAACTGCAACTGAAGGTTGATTCTCTTTTAATCTTAACTGAGTGATGCACCAAGTGTTCAATGAAGGAGAGAGCAGTTAAACCCACAAATATCAACTTTTGTCTATTTGTAGTTACTACATTCAGTTCATGATTTGTTTTTTCATCCATGCTAATAAGAAACTGGGGTGTGGGAAGGAAAAAAAGAAAAGGCCCCTGGCAACCTTCATTAAACATTTATTAAAAATGATAACTCATTCAAATTTATAGTCATCAACCCCTCACCTAGGACCTGCCACATAAATGTTCAATGACTGCTGATTGAATAAAATATCAATCTCATATTCCTAATTTCTTCAGCAAACCCTCTGGAATGAAATGAATATTATTTTTTGCAAAAGTAATAATAAAGTGATAATACAGCATGTTGAGTAGGAGTGTGGTTTTTTGAGGGCCAGAAAGACCTGGTTTTCAAGTCACAAATTTGCCACATAATACACTCACTCACCTTGGTCAGTTCAATTAGGCTCCTTTCCTGTTGGTTCCCACATCTAGAAAATGGCATAAATAATACCTATGCCTCAAGCGCTATCAGTAAGAATCAAGAGACATAAAAATGATTTGCAAGACAGTGAAAAATGTTTACACTAAAGTGTTCTTTCATTCAGGCTTATTTTTAGACAACTTTGCCTAAGCTGCCTGAATTCACTCTGCTGTCTTTCTGAAATTTGTAAACCAACTCCTTATAAGCCCTGGTCAGGAGATGAGTGAGGAAAAAAAGGGGAGGGATATATCAAAAGGAACAGAAGGGTTAGTAGTTCTATTTTATCCAAAACAGTCAAAGGCAGGTGTGCCTTTAATTTATTCAACAACTCTGAGGAACGCCTCCCTGGGTAGTAGCTGCTGCTTATTCAAAGTAAAAAATAAATGTACTTTGTTAGTTTTTTTTTTTCTTTTGGAGGGAGGGAAAGGAATGTTCTTCCCCAAATGGCACAATAAAAACAATTATCGCACAGTTTGTAGATGTACTTCAATACAGTAATAACTGTCAGAAGCTATCTTCACATCTCTAGATTTGGCTGGTTGTTTGAACCAAATAAAAACTTATTGGCTTTTATACTGAAAGAGCATAATAAAAAGTTCCCTAGGTAACGCTACCTAGGAAACACTATGTTTAGGAGGCAAAGTTATTAAAGAAAATTCACCTTCTTTTCCCAAGATTTAAGAATTTTGACCTGTACACTTGAAGAAAAAAGTAAGGACAAAAAAAGTATTGATACTAGATAGCACCTGGTAACCATCTGATACTGACTTCAGGGCACCTGCCAGTGGTGCTGTAAGTACTTTTCAAAATGATTCTCTCTCCACAAAGGCAGAGTGGCAAATTCTCAGGCATTTGTGCTACATTACAACCTAATTAACATAGCAGAAAAGTCTGTCTAAAGGAAGTATTGAGCAAAAGTTTTTTTTATCATTACAAAAGGGCTTTCTTGCTCTACTGGTCAGAAATAATTTTCACCCAGTTCACTCTCCCTTCCTGCTTCTCAATTCAAACTAATCAAAGCAGGAACTTTAGGAAATACCAAGAAACCACATCTGATTTTTACCTAGCAGCCAGCAGAAGCATACTTAGGTTTTAAATGTTGAGTTTAAAAACTCTTTAGATGAGATTCAAGGACCGTTTTCTCAAAGTACATTCTTGAGATATTAACATTATCTGCTACTTCGTAAAAAAAAAAAAAAAAAAGACTCGAGCTAAGATTCTAACTTTGTTTCTATTTTTCGGGATTTCAGACCTGAACAATAAAATCCAGTTTTCCTTTATGGTTTTAAATGGCGGTGGGGGACATATTCCCGATTTCTAAGAGGCCAGGTCCCAGTTCCTCTCAGCCGTCAAGACCGAGGGAAGAAGTGAAAATGAGCCCGTGGCTGTCTGTAAAATAAATAATCCACTTGGATACTGCGGTTTTCTTATTATCACTCAGCTAAACTAAACTGGGAGAGTAAAACTTTTAATGACATACTCTAGCTGCATCATGAGATTTTAATCCTAATCATTCTGCCACCATTTATGCGCTTACAAACATTACAAATTAGCCAAGGATGGCGGTTTTATTTTATAAAGGGCTAAAAATGGTCCCCAACGGAAAAAAACTCTAATATATGTTTCATGCAGATTTAAAATTCAACTTCTCCCCCACCCCCCACCTCACCCCCCAAAAAGTCACTGGTAGGCCAAGATGCCACAGAGTATCAACGGAGAGGTTTACCAGGAAGAACTCATCTGGATCTAATCAAGTCTCAAAGTAAAAGCCTAGTGTCCCGGGATCGGGCGGGTCAGACTCGGCTAGGGACATTCGAGGGCACGTTGTCGAGTGATTCCTTCTTCCAGAAGGCTTACGGGCTCGCACTTTCGCTCTCTGCACCAGAAAGGAAGGCGCGGAACAAACGCACTAGAAGTAGAGCTGGCAGTTAAACCTTCCTCCACCCTACCCTGCCTCCTCCGCCCAGCAGGGCCCAGAACTAGTCCGGGCGCGCCCGGGGCTCGCCTCCCGCCTCTCAACTTTACCGCCCGCTCGCCAGGAGGAGACAGGGGCCTCCACCACACCCCGCACGCAGTGCCCGGAGACCGCACAGGGGCCTCCAAGGGCATTTTCCAAATCACTTCTCCGCGGGGCTGGGGCCGGCGCTGGGCCTGCAGCTCCGGAGGCGCTCGTGGGAGACGCAAGCGGGAAGGCGAGACGGCCGGCACCCCCATGCCCCTCCCTGGCTACCGCGACTCTCCGCTGGCGGGGGCCGCTCAGGCGGCCCCCCCAGGCCCCTCCGCCACTCCCGGTCCCCGAGACGCGGGCCGCCGCGCGCGTCAGGGGCGCCCTGGGGGCTGGGAGAGGCGCGGGAGGCCGGCGCGACCCCGGAAGGGGCAGCACGGGAGGGCCATGTTTACACCACCAAGTTCCCTGCTTCCGCCCCAGCCCGCGCATCCCTCCCTCCCCTCGGCGGCCCAGCCTCTGCCTACCTGCATGCCGGGCAGGCCCGACTGCACCGGGGAATGGGCCATGGCGGTCAGCACGGCCACTTCCTGGGACGGGACGGCCGGGCCGCGGCGACTCGCGCGGGCGACGAGGCCCAAGGGCCAAACACAGCCCTCGGGCGGCGGGGCGGCGGGCCAAACCCGAGTCCGGCTTCGGCGGGGCCGGCCGGAGCCCGAGGCCACCCCAGCCCCCACAGGTCCCGAGCCGGATGGTGGCTCAGCGGCGAGTGGCGGGCAGCATCTCCATGCACAGCGCCGGGAGGGGCTGCGAGAGGCGCGGGGCCTCTCTGCGAGCTGCTGCTGCTGCCGCCGCTACAAATGCCGCCGCCGTCGCCGCCGCTACAACTAGGCTGGACCCTGCGGCCCGGAGTCGGAATGGGCGCGCACAGCCGGCCGAGCCCGCGAGCGTCGAGGTCGCCCCGCCCCGGCCCGGCCCCCGCGCCCGCCCCCGCGGCCGGGCCGGGGACCCCGCCCCGCGTTTCCGGAAGGGGGAGGAGGCTCGCGGGCGCCGGGCGCCCTAGGCCGCAGCCGCCTGCGCCGCCGCCTGTCGGGGCGGGCGGGGATCAGACTGTCGTCCGGGGCTGGCCCCCGCCCTCAGTTGGCTGGGCGGAGTGGGGAGGACGGGAGGTGGCCTCTCGGCGTGGGAAAGAGGGAACCATGTGAGAGTCCGAGATTGGCCTTGTGCCCACCCACATTCCCTGGTCTGGGCCCGGTCGGGCGCCTGGGGGGTCTGGATGGCAAGGCTGCGGTGAGCACCACTCTGCCTCCACTGCCTTCCTCCAGCGAGCCCACCCTCCTTCTGCCCCTGGGAAACGAGCTCTAGGCGACCTCCCCAAGGGCAGAGCCTGGGGCAGGGAGACTTTGGGAGGGAGAGTGCCCAGCGGGGCCTCAGCCAGAGTCCGGTTAGAAACTACCAGAGCGGAGCTTCTTCGGTGTCTGGGTGAAGTTTCGTGTCTGGGTGAAGTTTCCAGCCAACCCAAGGAGGAAACCGAGAGGGGAGAGGCCGAGAGCTGTTAATTCTCCGTGCTTTTGCTACTTGAAAACAGTCCTGTTTGGAATGCTAGGCTTTCTAAATTTAGCTAAGAAATGAAGAGGTTGAACACCATGTCTGGGCTCGGGTCCGAAGCGGGAGCATCCACCATGTGAAGGGAAAAACCGTGAGGGAGGGGCAAGGAGGAAAGGAAGACAATAGAAGGAAACCGTGTCTAGACTTACCGCAGCCCTCTCCTCCGCTGCCTGTAAAAGCCCCAGGTTTGCTCTGGGCACCAGTTCTGTCTCCGTCATTTAGTACCCTCTTTTCCAACTATAAAGGAAAGAAACAAGAAGGAATGAGTCAATGTCTCCAGAAAGTATTTTATTTACAATGACGAAGTGGAAGCCACTGAAGTGATCGGCTCTACCTCCAGTTCATGCCCGTGAATGCTCGTGTTGCACCATCCCTGTGCGAGGTTGGACGTACATAAAATGAGCCCCCAAAAGTTCACAGAGTCTTGTAGGAAATTCTAAAAGTCCTCCACCGAGTTAAGGAGGGTTTATTTTCTGAGGTGTCATGTATTCAGAGAATTTAAGTTCGCTCTGTGGGGCACTAAAACTTAATCCCTGCCTTCCCTTTAGAAACATGCGTGTTTTTCCTCGGGATTTTCCAAGATCCCTTTCGATACCTTCAGTGTTGTCACTGGTACACTACACTGAGTTGTAAAGCTCTGTCTCTCTCTCTCTCTCTCTCTCTCTCTCTCTCTCTCTCTCTCACACACACACACACACACACACACACACACACACACACACACACGTACTGTGAAAAGAGTTTGGCAAATACAAAGAAAAGCATGAACCCTGATACCTAGGAGTTTACCATCTTCTGTAAATTTTGTGGCCCTGAAAAAAATGGGTTCATAAGGAGCTGAACAGTAAAGCAAGAGCATGAATCTTAAAAATGTCCACAATCTTCAACTCAGGAATTCTACTTAGAAACAACCAGGAAATGCATAAGAATAGATATAGAAAGATGTAGTTACATGATATTTATAATCATAGGAAAACTGGGAACACATGAAGTCTAATGGAGATTAAGTAAATGCTAGTATACAGTGAGTACCATGTAGTCATTAAAAATTATTTCAAAATTTAGTAATATGGAAAATATTTTAATTTTATATTGCTAAGAAAGAAAATGCGGGGGTGGCGGGGCTCCATTGTGTAGTGGTTAGCACGTCTGCTTTGCACGCAGAAGGAGCCACAAACCATCCACCAGGTGTGCCAGGCCTCTGGTGCACCAGGCTGCAGGTGCACGTGTGAGAGCGTGTAGGAGGGGACACCCAGCCTTCAGAGATCCAATTCTCAAGGGGAAATAGCAACATCCATGGGTCAAGGGTGGAAGTGGGGAGAGGGGGAATTAAAGGAAAAAAAGAAAAGAAAATACAGGGTATGAAACTGTGTATAGTCTGATCTCAAACTGCTTCATGTATATGAAGTTATATTTAAATATATATCATTTACATATACGTGTAATTTTATACATATATATGTAAACAGAAAAACCTGGAAATATATACACTAAAATTTAGCAGTGGCTATCTCTGGAATTAAAGATGATTTTTTCAGCTGGTAGTCAGCCAGTGGAGACCATCATGCTAAGAGGTCTCTCCTTAGGGTCAGCAGTCAGGGCAATAACGGACAATAACAAGAAGAAATAAAACAAGTGGACAGAAATGTTTGGGCACTGATCTGAAACTCTCAAAAAACAGTGGGGCCTATTTTGTAGTGGGCTAATTTCCAACAAATATGCCACGAGGGACATTAGACCATAATAACTTGGGTGTAAAGAGTAATCCGAATCCCTTTTCACATCCAAAGAATAGTGAGGCTAAGAACATGTAGGTTACAGTGGGATGTAATTTAACTGGACACAGTGACTTGCATTTATTAATTTCCCCATACCCTGTTTATCTCCTCACCACAACTGAACTTCATTTCCTCCTTTGACCGTATTTATACTATTGAGCAGTATTCTCTTTGAAAGAAGCAAGTTACTGTTCTGCTCAATTATATGCAGACATTACCCAGTATTGCCTGGATCATGGCCCTCTCCCTTTGTTTTAATAGAGCAGAGGTGATTGACAGGGCCTGAGCCCATGATGTGATCCTGCCTGATTGCTCATTGCGTTCATTCATACTTAAACTCACTTTTTGAATGCCAACTACATGTCAAACATCTGGTTCAGCGTTGGGCATATAAATACCAAAGTTTTAGGTACCTCTTATTTCATCCTAGAAACATGATCTCCCAGAATCCTAACTTAGAATTTTACAATACCATAATCGATTAAAATTTAGAGCCACAATAGCTATATTTCCACTAAGGAATTATCCTTTCATCCTCTTCCTCTTGTCACTTTTCCTCCACCCTAAACTTATAACTACAATAGATCATATATTATTCTAATTTCAGAAGGAGAGATTTTGAGGGTCTCCATAGAGATTATGCATTTTCTGGGCTCCATGGAGATATTTACCAACCCATGGAATTATTTTCACCCCCTGGCCCTCTTTGTCTTTTGTGTTGACCTAAGGATATGAATTGGGCAATGAATTGTACTCTGACACATATTCAGGACAACAAAGGACATTTCCACATCCCTATATAAAGCCCCTCCAAATATAGAGCCCTTGTGTATTGACTTCCCCTAAGCCAGCTCACAGCCTCAGCAGAGCTCAGAAGGCAGCCAAAAACAAGAATTCAACAATCAGTCCCTTCACTTCTTCTGAGTTGAAAAGATAAACACCCCCAAATGCCACTTCATAAAGAACAGCTAGACAAGTAGCACATTAGCAATTTAAATTTACAGATTAAAGAAAGGGACTTACATGGTGAACTTTAAAGTGAGAAATATGAGTAGCTTGAATAAGTAACTAACAGAAGGCTTGACAAATTTGTACACATGTTCAGCAGGTGAAGACACAAAAGAGGAAGACAGATTATTAAGTTCAGTATAAAGAAGTATAACTAGTCATAGTTGGGTGACATGATAGCAAGAAAATGTATGCTAAAGCCCTAAGACAAGATCCAGTTTTATTGTGGAATGGTGCAAAGGCAGTTTCATTCTGTGGGTGTGAGGCTCAGAGCACCAGTTCTCACAGCAACATCATTCTAAATCAGTTTTTGGTTGCACCCTGCATTTGTTTGCCTGGGATGCCATTACAAAGTATCATGGGTGGGGTGGCCTAAATAAAAGAAATTTATTTCCTCAGAGTTCTAGAGGATAGAAGTCCAAGATCAAGGTGCAAGTAGAGTTGGTTTATTCTAAGATCTCTCACCTTGGCTTGTAGATGGCCATTTTCTCCTTACATAATCTCCCATGTGTATGTATGCGTGTTTCCTGATCTCATCTTAAAAGGACATTCATCATATTTGATTAGAGCTCACCCTAATGATTCATTTTAACTTAATTATGTATTTAAAGACCCTATCTCTAAATACAGTCATATTCTGAGATACTAGGGGTTAAGACTTCAACATATGGATGGGGAGGGACACATGATTCACCCCATCACACACCCCTTTCACTATATACGCATTTCTAGTCAGTCCCAGTAACTCATATTCCCCTTGTTCAGCTTCATGTGCAAGATCTTGCTCTCTCCTCTCCCAAGGCCTATGAACCTTGATATACACTTTGCATTTCTGCTAATAGGCATTGCTTCATATTTCCGTGGGTGCAGTCCCTAAACTTTATCTCATGTAAAAAAAAAAAAAAAAAAAAAAAGAGCATTAATTTCTAATCACTGGATAACTGAGAGCAGTGGCAGGAAATAGAAGCAGGTGTTTGCTTGGTAAAATATTTTTAATTATAAGGAATCACCTGCAATACATGGCAAAACCTACCAAAAAAGAGTTTAGAATATTTTTCAGAGAGTACATCAAAAGTAATATTTATTTCAGCCAAAAGATTATGTTGTAATAAAGTCTGTCTTTCTCTCTAGTGCCTCCTTCGCCCTTGAGTATCATTGCAGTTGTAGGCACAGTTTACCAGGAGGATTGGAGGCTGAGCCCCCAAAGGACTGCGGGTGGGGGGGGGCTTTTGGTTGCACATTCCCAATGTGACAGTTCTAGGGGCTCAAACTAGAGAACTTTAGGCTGTTAAGAATGGTGCGCTAATACAGGCTCACTAGAAAAATTTTCATGTGCACTTTTGCCTGGCAAAGAACCAATTAACAGGGCTTGTCACACTCTGAACAGTGGCCACTTGACTCTGCCAATCACCTTATAAAGGCTTCAGTGTGCAAAGACTCATCAAGCTCTGTGTATGTGGATTTTCTTCCCTCTGGAAGCTGGGTTTGTTCTCAGATGTATCCAAAAAGGGCATAAGTGAAATCATCCTCAGAAGGGTGATGTCATCTGTCTTACAGTCACAGACCTGCAGCTTTAGTTCTCAAAAGCCCTGGGCCTGGCCTTCCAACAGGGAAGAATAATTGTGGAAAAGATTTAAATTTTCACTTCAAGGAGATCTAGGGAATTATGTGCTTAAGGAGGATTGTATAACCCACACAGAGGTTAAATGTGCCTATGAGTTACAGAGGTTGGTTCCTGAATGCACATAACCAAGAATGCTTGGAACCCTCATGAAAATACTGACCTAGCCATTACCCTTTCATCAAGTCTTTGCCTGAAAAAACTAAGCATGTAGTCTCTTATCTTGATTTTTAAGCCCAGTTTTATTTGTTTTCCTAAGAAGCTATGTTATTGATACCACTAGTCAGAACTCTGAATAACAAATGAAAGAAACCTATCTCAAACCTCCATAAGCACAAAAGAGAAAATTTTAGCTCAGTGACAGAAATCCAAGCTTAGCTAAACCAGGCTGGGATAAATCCAGGAGGATGGGTTCAAAGATAAAATCAGAATTCCCTTTCTCTATATCTCTCCTCTGCTAACCTCTGTGTGGCTTCATCCTCATATAGGTTATCTCGGTGTGGTATCAATAGTTACTCTATATGGTCCTTAAAATCCCAGAGAGAAAAGAGTGAATTTCTTTTATCTACTATCCATATGCCACATCTAGTGGAAGAACTCAAATTTGTGTGTGTGCATTCTTGTGACCAGAGGGCAAGAAGACACAGAGAGGGAACAGTCCAACCTCAATTGCATACAATGTGGAAGAGGCAGTTTCCCAATGGACAAAAGACTCTTGGCCTGATACATTCCACCCCTTGGCTGCCCAGAACATTCATATACTTGTGTATACACACATATTCTCTTTTTCCATATGTAAAATTACTTCTATAAACCACCTCCCCCCCAACATAACATAGCCAACCCATATGTATCCATTCATGTCCTTACCTCTTCCTTAGAGCAAGCCAAGCCCACGCGCCTTCTAGTTAGGTCATCCATTTTCAAGTCCAGGGACTCTGGATAATATGCATTCCCCTTTGTTAAGTCTGGATGTGGCTTTTCACAGGCCAGCAATCTATATTTAAATGATAAGTGTTATCTTTAATGTGTTTAATGTCCTATAGAAAAAACTTTTTTTGATAACTACCTTAAAAATCTTTCATTTGAGATGGGGGAGAAAGGGAAATAAGCAGGCATCATCATCAGTCCATCATGTACAGCTGTCCCTTGAGCAATGCGGGGGTTAGGAGCACCACCCCACCTGTGCAATTGAAAATCCACATATAACTTTTGACTCCCCCAAAACTTAACTGTTAATAGCCTACTGTTGACCAGAAGCTTTACCAATGACATAAACAGTTAATTAATACATATTTTGTATGCTATATATATTACGTAGTATATTCTTACAATAATATAGAGAAAAGAAAATGATATTAAGAAAAGGAAGAAAAAAATACATTTTACAACATTTATTTTAAAAATCTACATGTAAGTAGACCTGTGCAGTTCAAACCCATATCGTTCAAGGGTCAACTGTACATGATACCTTCCTGGAAAGTAAGGCAATGGAGAGAGTACCTGGGTCAGTCACCATGGCTGCACTTGGCTCTGTTCTTTGAAAGTTTCTACCTTTTTGTGGTCTTCCACAGCCCTGTTAGAAGGAGCCTGGGGTGGGCTGATCCTTCTGGAGGCTTTATCACTTTAACAGCCCAGCTCCTATTGAGAAAGATTTGGGGTCCTGGGATTCTCTTAATGCTGAGGAACCAAACTTTACCCTTAACTGCACCCTTAGATCTTAGTAATTTTTTCATAGCATCTCTGAAACAAAAGAAATACCTAACAGTTTAATTAACTAAGAAGCTAAGTACAAACAACTTGAGAATTTCTGTCTTACTAACTTAATAGCCATCTGAAGAAAAACACTGCAAATTTGAAAATATTTCAATTTCATTTTTAAGTAATCACAATTACTTGCTAAGGGGACATGTGTTCCTGTTGGTCACTGCACAACTTTTCAAACCTTAGAATCAGATTGGACAAAACCACCTTCAGTTCTTGTTACACATTGATATTTGTGCTTTTTATCATAGCATGTGCCAAAAATATAAGCAACTGCTTTGCAGACGTAGGACATCATTGAAAAGAATGTGACTTGATCTAATGTTAAAACTGTAGACTACCCATGAGTATGGTGTCTGACATGTTTATACTGCTGTGTTTCCTAAAAAATTAAAATATCCCAAGTTTCCTCTGTAAATTCTCTGTCATTGTCATGGTACCTTGGGAGCAGAGTTTGGGAACCATGGTTTTAGAAATTAAAATAGTCACTAAATTGCTCTGGTGAAATAATTCCCTTGAAAACTGAGTAGGAGACCAAAGTCATCAACTTGCTCAGTCAGGGTCCTTGACTATTCTGACCTTCTTATATCCAGAGCCTCCTAAGTGTTAGGCCATGGCACACCAGTATGTCCATGCCATAGGCAGTGACAAGGCATCCTAAACCCCAGGTCAGTGGCCTCTGGTTGGGAGCACCCTCTTCTGTATAGACCAGCATGCCATACAAATACTATGCTTTTGTATATATATACTAATGTTGTAAATTTTCACCCTCTGTACCTACTGAGTCCAAAGTCTACAAATGATCCAGGCCCTGAAGCACAACTGGTAATGATGTAGCCAGCTTTAGACCAAATATCATTCAGGTCCAGGATCTCCAGCTCTCCAGATACAGAGAGTCCTCTGTCTTCCATTAAGTCTTTCCTATGCCAACTATCCAATTTTTCTCTTGTACCTTCCATTCCTGGTTCCAGTTTTTTACTTGTCTGGATTCTTTTGGTTTCATATGACAGAAATACAATTAAAAGTAGGTTAAGGAGAAATAGTAATTTATTATCTCTTATAACCGGGAAATTTAGTATTTATGAGTAAGTCGCTGTCAAGTAATAGGTGAAACTAGCTTCTGACAATTCATTTTGGGCATTCATAGAAGGTAACCAGGACTCTGTTTCATTATTTTAGCTGGCTGACCTCTGATTGCATTACCTGTCATATGGGCTTTTCCCAAAGGAAAGCAGGATGGTCATGTCTGCTGGAGGTCTTCATCTTTCTCACAGCTCGAGCACCCAGATTTCAGGGAGCATCTTTCCTGATAGCTCTACCAAAGGTTGTAGGAAGGATGCTGATTGGCTGGGGCAGTGGGAGGGGCAGAATCATCCCATCAGAATCCAGGGACAAAGGACAGTTTCTTTGGGAATGGGGAGGAGTTGGCGTGGGAGGGTTACCCTACATAAAGTATCACTGAGCAGACAACAGCCTTATATCCACTGGAATGAGGGAGTAGTAGTTTCAGTTTGTGTAGCTGCTTAATCTGGTAGTGGGAAATCTTTCTTATTAAAGTCGGGATCTTCTTATATAGTTATAAGGAGCAGGGATTGGCAAACTTTTCTGTAAAGAGCCAAATAGTCAATATTTTAGACTTTGTGGACTGTATGATCTTCACTGTTGTATCAACAAAACGGCCACAGACTATATGCATATAATGAGCATGAGGTGTTCCAAGGATACTTTGTTTACGAACACAGCTGGCAGGCCAGATCTGTACCCAGGGTATAGTTTGTTGTACCCTGATCTAAATGAGTGACCTTGGTAAGTTAGTTGAATGGTCAGACCATTGAATAGAACTCAGACAGGGCAAGTTTAAGGAAGCATAGGAAGGAGGAAAAAGAAACTACAGCCACTTTACATGGATATGTAGAATTGACAGGAGACCAAGGAGCTATCCTGGACTAGGTGCTATAAATAAATCCATGATACGGAATTGTAGTTAAAGATAAAGCAGGGTCCTAAACACATATATAACTGGTGAGAGCACAAGGAGGCAAATTTCCATACTGAGGATTCAGGCCTTCCAGGAACATTACCAATATCTATGGAGACGCATGAGCTCCTTAAGGTCAGGGTTCAGGTTTAGTTTTTTTCTTGTGATCCCAAGAGTGTTCCTGGTAATAATGATACAGAAGAAACATATAATAAATTCTTGCTTATTTATGTCAGACACAGGCAAGTTTATAAATTAAAATTCTATTTACAAAGGGCTTAAAAATATAGGGAAACTGGCACTTATATAGTGCTGGTAGAAGTGTAAATTGGTACAATTTTCCTAGAGGGATGTTAAGTAATATAACAAAAACTTTCAAATATTTATACTTTTTGAGATATTATACTTAGGGAATAATTACAACTATTTAAGAGTGTATATATGAGGATAAGCACCATACTGCTGTTTATAACAGAGAAAAAAATAAAACCAACACAAATGTCCAATTGTTAGGGTTTGGCCAAAAAATTATATTTGCTCATAGAATAACATAGATTCCATTTAGCAACTTAAAATTATCATGTAAATTAATATTGACATACTTATTAATGATATTCATGGATCATGAAAGGTTAAGTAAGAAAACTAAGTTATAGGAATGTTTATATACTATAATAACATTTTTCATTGGAGTATATGTAGAATTCTGCTTCTGGCAAGGCTGACTAGTTTATTTCAGAATAATTCTGCCATTCTTCCATTAAGAATGACTAGAAAATCTAGACAAATTAATTGACAAATTAATAAAAAAAAAAAAAAAGTGACTGAAGTTATCAGAGAACTAGCAAGGCAATTTGTAGAATCAAGATCCAGAAGAAAGGGAAGCCAGGAGAGGTAAACCTGGCATTTAGGAGTGCTTTTTTCCTTGAGGCGATTGCTGATTTGCAAGAGACAACTGAGTAGTGAAAAACTTTGGCACTTTCACAGGGCCAGGTGGGCAAAGTTTAGATTTCAGTGCCCTCTAAGGAAGCTAAGATTTGGCAGACAACCCAGACTTTTTTTGACTGGGACCACAAAGCACTATATTCTAAGAATAAGGTGAATCAGAAATAGACTATCACAAGGAATGAGGTCTAGCTTCAAATCAGCTCAATAAATGAGATTAAGATTATCTGCCCTAGCCTTGCTCTAAGCCAGAAGTAAATATATATCTTTTCTGGAGGAAAATATCATCATCTAGAATCATTTCTAAATTTCTTCATGTGTGACACTCAATAAAAAATAACTCAGCATCATGAACTAGAACTTACAAAATAAAATTAGGCATATAAGAAAGCAAGACTTGACAGAAAACCAAGAGAAGATATATATAATAGAAAAAGATTTGTAGGAGATATTGAAGTGATCAGAATAAACATTAAAATAAATATGATTTATATATTCAAGGAGTTAAATGACAAGATGGAGAATTTCAACAGAAAACTGCAAACTATAAAAAAATCAAATGAAAATTCTAGAAACAGAAATACAATTCAAAAATTTTAAAAACTGATGGGTTTAAGAGCTGATTGGATACAACTGTAATAAACAGAAACTGTGTGTGTATGTACACATAGAAGCTTGAAACCTAATGCTGAAAAGAAGGCAGACATAATACTGTACATACAGAGTACGGTATCGTTCTACTTATAGAAGTTATAAACAGACAAAAGCAATCTACAGTGTTAGACATCTACTGTGGTTAAATTTGGGGAAGATAAAGGAAATAATGATTAGTTGTTGGAATGAGGGGGGCTATTTCTTGTTCAATATGATTATTGGTATATTCGTTTTAAATTATTCATCAAGTTGTTTATGATTTATGTATTTATTTCTGTATATATTATACATCAATAAAATGTTAAAATACATTTGAATATATACATGTAAACATGAAAAAGTTTTTAAGAGAGATTATATTTGAGCATTACAGATAATTTTTTCTTTTTTCTTTTCTTTGTGTTTTTTACAATGACCAGAGAATCCTTGTAAAAAAAGTATTTGAAGAAGAAGAAGAAAAGAAACACTGGCTAGTTTTTATTTATTATAATTCTTGTGATCGTGGAGTAAAATAAAATGAAATTTATATTTGGCTTACGAATCTCCTGGGGGTGAGGGGAGAATCTCCTGGAACTAAAACTCATTAAACAGAAAATGATGGATTCTTCTTCCATGGTGGCCTTTCAAAACAGAATAAGTGTTAAATGTGTTCTTTTCCAAAGGCATGGTTGAAGATCAGAATACCTCTTAAGATTTATTTTGCATCTATGATCCTATAGTTTTTGATATGAGGAAGATATATTGAAAGAACTTCTTTTAAAATGTGTTTACCTTCCAGGTAGTGAGCTAGTGGCTGAGAATAATAATATGTAATAATGCTTTTAAGACATCACGGTCTATGCAGGTCGTATAATTTTAGGGGAAATGTGATCAAGAAGAATAAATGCCACTCACTCAATAATTATGAGCTGCATAGCATAAGTCAGACTCTCATTAGACTGGTATATTGCAGTAAATAGAACAAAATCCATGCTATCATGGAATTTATATTCTAGTAAACAAAGAAACAAAAATATGTAATACATCAAGTGGTGATAAGGCCAATGCAAAAAGAAGCAGAGTAAGGATAAAGAATGATGGTGAGATGGTTGCACAGAGTAATCTACTTTAGATAGAATAGACAAGAAAGGCTTCTGTGTTTGGGGACATTGGAACAAACACCTGAATGAAGTGGGGGAGTGAGTGATCCATACAGCTTTCCAGACTTGAGCAGTCTAGGAAAAGGTATTGTGTTTGGACCATCCCAGAGGTAGCAACAAGGCCATTGTGGCTAGAGCAGTATGAGTAGGTAAGAGGGAATGATAAGAGATCAGATAGCTTGGAGCAGACCTCACAGGGACATGTGGTCCATAATAAGAACTTTCAACTTTATCTTTGTGAAGTGGAAAATTATTGGGGATTTTAGAACAGAGCTATGATATGATCTGAATTAAGTTTTAATGTGTTACTTTGGCTCCTGAGTGGAGAACTGATGGTAAAAGGACAACTGTGGAAGTAAGACTGTTAGAAGGTTCTTGCTCACTCTAGACAGGGTATGATGGTGGTTTGGACCACAAAGGTATTATAGAAACTAAGGAAAAAGAATGTCATCTGGAGACATTTTGAAGACAAAGACAATGGGATCCGTTGAAGGAGCAGATGTGGAGCATAAGAAAAATAGAGGAGTCAAGAATAACTCCAAGGATTTTGGCCTGAGAAACAGAGATTTCAGAAGCAACATTTACTGAAATGGTGGTAGTCTTGAGAAATGCAGTTTAGGGAGGGATATGAGACTATGTTAGCAGAATTGACTCACTCTATCCAAATAAGGCAGGCAACCCTTGAATGAAGAGAACCATTTACACATTTTGATAATGCCTTTGCAAATTTTGCACACTACAGAGAATTTGTAATGCTAATAATTTCAAAACAACTATTTGCTATTAATTTTACTCAAATTGCTCTTTTTTCAATTGTTACATTTTAGTAGGGTCATAACTAATGGCAAACCATAACACTCACTCCTGGAAACCATTTTAACTTATACACATCCTTTATCACTGGCATTAAGAACTACCCTTTCTGGGAAGCTTTCCTTTGCTTCTTTAGTTAGGATTAGTTACTCTTCCTATAGATTTTCATAGAACCCGAGGGTCCTTCTATCATATTTCTTACCAAATACACTGTATTATCATCATCTGTTTTTCTGCATGATCAATGGGTAGGTTCAATTATCTTTGAATACACAGTAGCAGACTCAAGACTTGACACTCAATAAAAATGAGGGGGAAAAAGAGAAGAGAGGTGGAAGGTATCTGAAACGTATTGTCTCTCCACTACCTGGAGATTATTTCATTGCAACAGGTCTACCTTGCTTAAGTTTGCTCTTGGTCTATTGGGCCAGGTGAAATGTAAATGTATTCTAGAAATGTCCAGTATGATTAAGTGGAAAATTATAACATGATGACTTCTGGGAACATCTTAACATCTTCCTTCTGTTGCAATTGTATTAAAGCTGGAATTATAGACCAGAATTGTCCAATAGAACTTCCTTTAACGAAGGAAATGTTCTATATCTATGCTGCCCAATAGAGTAGCCACAAGCTGCATATAGCTCTTGAACAATTGGAATGTGGCTAGTGCGACTGAGGAACTGAATTTATACTTTTATTTAATTTAATAAACTTAAATTTTAAGTAGTTACGTGGCTATCAATGGGATAGTGCAATTATAGACTCTTAACATTGAAAGTCATATTTTCTAATTTCCTCAATTTACAGATGAAGAAATTCAGCCTTAAAGATGCAATGTTATTTGCCCAACTTCCTAATTCTTTGCACTGAAACATGTTTTCGATTTTGTACTAGTCATTCCCAATGTGACCTTTATGTTGAAATCTACTCCTTCCGTAGAAACTTAATTTTCAGATAGCAGAACAAATGCAATCTTTACAGACCAGTAACAATAATAAACCACTTTTTAAAAAAACTAAGTGCCACTATATTTAGAAAAATGTGATTTTTCTCAATAAGAAATCTCAAAAATTATTATGATTATAATAAATTACATACCACACATGGCTCATCTGATTACTTTTCTTAAATGGCATCATTTTTTGAAACTCAGAATTAGCTGCACATAACATTACTCCAGTGGAAACTGAACATCTGAACCAAGAATTCAATTTCTGAGACTTTATATTCTCACCAAGATAATAATGAAGTGGGGACACATAAAATAACTGAAAAATGACTGACTGTATAAAATATCACATCTACTTCCAAAAGTGCCTCTACATTCTGTATGAATATCATTGGGGGACAAAAGGTTGGGGTTGTGTGTGTAAGTGATGGTGGTTGGGCAGGAGCAGTGGACAGCTGGGGGAGGCTGGGAATTGTCTCTCCTGTAATAATATACACAATTCTTGTGAACCTACTGTGTGTCAGGCCCTATAGCCTATAGAACATCCTTTTCAAAAGTTTAAATCAAACTCTATTTCTCTTTGGACCTTTCTTGCATATTCACCTGACAAACCTCTAACTCTAAATGGACCAAATGTCTACCTTCTCTCTTGCACTTGTAGAGCCAAGCACCAGGGTAAACCTTACTGCAGGGCAGACTGGCTACGTATGTAAGATCACCAGTCTTAAAGGAGCTTCCAACACTCCCCGTAAACCACCTCTGCTACTCTAATTGGTCCTTCTTTCCACTCTCCTCACAGCTCAGCACCCCACCTCTGCCCCATCACTCTCTAGAGAAGTCTTCCTCTCCTGTTTTGCTGAGAACAGAAGCCATCAGATGAAAAACTTCTCAGTATCTCACTTCCATGTCTACAAATTTGTTGACATTGGTCCCAAGCCACTCTTCCTGTTATAGTAGCAGACATGTCCTTCCCCATATCTAAGTCCATTTTCTCCACCCTCCTTTTTTCAGTGACCTAATGCTATCTGTCATTCTCTATCACTTCCTGATCTTAAGTCTTTTTTTTTACTCAATCTTTCCCATCAGAGTTTAAACATGCTTATGTCTATTTTATTTTAAAAGATACAAGAGAACCTTCCATCTGTAACACATATTCCCAAACTACCATCCAATGACCTCTTTCCCTCTACAAACAAATTTCTTGAAAACGTGTTCAATTTCCTTACTTTCTTCTCCTTTCTCAGATCCCTCCAATCTGGTGTACACTCACTACTCTGCAGAAACTGCACTAAATTCACCAATGACCTAGGCAGGTAATCTTGTGGGCAATTTGCAATCTTTTATTTTTTTATTCAGCATTTGGCCTGGTTGACTGTATCACCTTCTTCAGGCATCTCTTCCTTTGGCACCTGTATTACACATTCTCCTGGTTTCCTTTTACCTTTTAGTTTTCTCCTTTTTAGTCTTCCCAGTGGGCTCAATCTATTTTACCTAACTTTTAATATGAGAGGCTCGCAAATTTCCGTTCCAGGCTCCCTTACCCTCTCCCTCCTCTTTGCTCTCTTGGGTCCATTATACTATTTAGCCTGATGACTTCCAAATTTATATCTCTGGCCTTCTCTTTTGATCTTGAAACTTGTAAATCCAACTATCTACCTGCCATCTCCATTTGGATGTTTCCAAAGGTCAAGATCGTCCCCCACTAACTTGTCTCATCAGACCGCATACACACAAACCCGTTTACTCAAAAAATGAGACTCACCCTTGGCCCTTGCATTTTCTCCTGATTAATCAGTCAACCTTATTATCCTCTTCTATACACTGCTTTGAAATCCGTTCACATCTTCCATCTGCGCTTATTGCCCTATTCTAAACCCTTGCTACTCAAGTGTGGCCTATGACCAGGGGTATCATATTCACCTGCAAGCATGTTCGAAATAAAGTGTCTCAGGTACCACCCCACACCTACTGAATAAAGATATGTATTTAATAAGATCCCTAGGTTATTTGCATGCACATAAAAGTTTGTAGATTTCCCACCTGGTCTCTATGCTTCTGCTTTTGCCTCAACGGATTCCCCACACAGCAAACCAAATCATGTCACTCATATACTAAAAGTTTTTCAACAGCCTCCCACTTTTCTTAGAATAAAGTGTATTCTATATAATTTCCCTTTTATATGCTATGATTAAAGACACTGTTGCCCTTTGTCTAACTTTCATTTTTATTATATCTCTTCCAAGCAAGAAATATTTGACAGCTTTAATTTTTAAAAAGTAACTTAAGAAATGTTTTAATTTTGTCCTTTTTGGATGATGTTATATTTGCATTGCTAATGAGACTATTTCTCAGTTCATGTAGTTTGTTAATTTATGTAATAAATATACATAGCCCTAAAGTACTTTGCAATGTGCCATAAATTATGCTCTGAAAGCTCAAGAGAAACTCCATTGGATGAATGGGATTAAAATCTGAATGTTATAAGCATGGAAAATAAAACTCTTATTAGTTCTATTTTTTTTTTATGAGGAAGACAGTATCCTGAGGTCACAAGGGCCACTACTATGAAAGAATATCATTTGATTTACCCAAATATGTTACACACAGCTCAGAACTCTGTTTCAATTCCCGTGTCAAATGCTACTGTGGAAAAGTTTTTGTTGTCATGGTTAACCTACGGATCCTTGAAAACAAAAGCACTACTGTTGAGTCATAAAATTCAATTAAAAAAATATCCCTTTCACTTGTTCAAATATAAAAGAGGAGTTTGGAATAGTAATATTTCCTAAGACTATGGAATCCAGTCCATAATATAAAATGCAATGTAGATACTCCTCAAAAGTTCTCTTTAACTTGTAACTTGTAGCAGGGTAATGGATACTGCTGATAAACTTTAATTAAGTTGCCTGGAATGTTGGCTGACGTCACCAGGCAGCCCTGCTTTCTGGTAGCAGAGTCCAAGATACTTCCAGGAAGAGAGAAGGGGCTCCTCCAAAACTTTCCTGGTTCACTTAAAGTGCTGGATGGCAATCATTGATGCTGTTACAGGGAAGTCTTCTTGCCATGGAGAGCCACAAGCAAAAGCAGTATTTCCTAAGGACAACTTCAGGAGGGATGACAGTGAGGCTTATGCAAAGTAAGGACCGGAGAACCTGAAGCTTGGAGGTGGGCTTAAAAGGACTAAATTTGGGGAAGAAGAGGAGGAGGATCAAAACCCAAAACAGTTAAATGAAAGAAGCCAGTTACAGAAGACCAATTATCGTATGACTCCATTTGTACAAAATGTTCAGAATATGTGAGTCCATAGGGACAGAAAGTAGATTACTGATTGCCTAAGGCTGAGGAAGAGGGATGGTGAGACTGGATCAAAGGTTAAAGGGTACAGGGTTCCTTTCTGGCATAATGAAAATATTCTAAAATTGCAGTGACGGTTACACAACTGTAAATATAGTGAAAGGTACTAAATTGTACACTTCAAATGAATGAATTGCATAGTATGTAAATATCTCAAGAGCTGTTAAAAATAAATAAATTCTAAAAAATACCCCCCAAAAAATACAAGTAAAATTTTTATAGATATTAAGCAGTAATAGAGACAATTGCATTATATGATGCATATATAGCTATTGATTTTTTTTCTAGGTTAGCTATTAACCATTGACTTCCTGATATACAGGATGAAGATTTCACTTCTTATAGACCACCTCTTACCATGCAAAGATATGTTTTTTCTTTTCACCATCCTCCCATTATAGCTGTATTGTAATTTTAGCTAAGATCAATATTTAACACTGAGGACTCTCACATTTAGATTCTTGACAGAGTTCTTTCCAGGGTCTGGACCATATTCAAGTGCTTACTAAACATCTATATTTACTCTCTAAAAGACATCTCAAACTTAACTTGTCCAAAACTGAGCTCTTGATCCCCCTCCAGAAACTGCTCCTCTCATTGCCTTTTCCATCTCAGTAAATGGCACGCCAATTGCCCAGTTGTTCAAGTCAAAACCCCAGAGGCATCTTTGCCTTCACTCTTACTTCCCATCTCATATCTGATCTGTCAGCAAATCTATTTGGTTCTACCTTCAAAGTATATCCAGAATCTGATACCTTCTCACCATTGATACCTGCCTTGTATAAGACACCATCATTTCTCTCTTGAATTGTTGCAATAGCCTCCGGATTGGTTTTCTCACTTCTGTCCTTGGCTCCGTAAGCCTGTTCTCAGCAGAATGATCCATTTAAAGGCAGATCGTGCCACTCCTCTACTCCAAAGCCTCCAGTAGCACCTATTGCTGGGATATCAGTGGTAGTGAGTGAGGTTCCTGAACCAGTAAAGCCAATTGGCCCCCGACTAATCTGTTACCCTAGTACACAAGCCTAATGCCTATTGCTTATAGTTTTCTGGAAAGGTTAGGAAGGTTAAAACCCCACTTAACCCACCAACCACAAAAAAAAAACCTCAGTCTTTACCTGTTAAGCTTATTACACTCTCCAATGAAGACATTTTTCACGCTGATAAACAGAAGTCCTCACCTTTGCCCTCTGCATGGGATGAGGACTCTAGACTATTTTTCTACCCAGTATAAACTCCTCTAAAGCAAATCTACTTCTGATTTCCCTAAGGGAAGAGGGAAAAATACCCACTTATTTTCCTGAACAATCCCCTTCTGGTTCCTTATACAAAGCATATGAAGCCTAAAAAGGGTCCTACTTTGGGAGCAAACAAGACTTTCCAAAAAAAAAAAACCACTGAGACATTTATTGGGACCAACCTTTGGATGTCTTAATATCTGTTTCTGTTTGCAAATGGTCCTTAATTAGCATGACATTCTTGATACAGTTTTTGTTTTATTAATCCATAGTAATCGTCTTAATCTGTGAAATCCAAGTATGTTATCTAGGAAGTGGTGTCACCAGAAATTGAGAAACAGAATTTCCTTTGTGGATTACAGAAGCAGTACTGTAAGGATTTATAGAAAATTTACTATAAGCCAGTTAAGGAAGCATGCTTATTAAAATAATCATTTTTGAGCCAAAATATTTCTTCTCTGAAATGCCGGAAAAGGGTTAGTGGCAAAAGCATTTATTTCTGTTGAGCCTGTAAGACTCTTTCTTTATACTAAAGGAGGATCTAGAGGGGAAACGATCCTCTCTAGGTCTCTTGCTGGTTAAGCCACTTCTTGATCCTGGCCTCATCATGTATCTTTATTTATTCGTTCAGGCTCCTAAGGATTTAATCTGATTTCCTTTCCTGTACGGGTCTTTTACTAAGTATCTATCTTTTAGAGTTCTTCCAAAACCGACTTCAATTTCCTCAATTTTCTTTATTCTTCCTGTCCATCATTCCCTTATGGAAAAATAATTGCTGAACATCTACTATGTTTTTATAAGTGTTTATATCAGACTCCATCTCTGCCCTGGTGAAAATCATAAGAGCAAGGCAGGCAGATAGTAATGCCAGGACGACCATATATACTAGCACAGAAGATACACAAGCTTTTACATTTTAACATTTCTGAAGTTGAAATGCATCTTATAGAGAACAAGTGCATGTGGGTGGAGGTGGTGGGGAGGGAGAGAGAGAGAGGGAGAGAGGGAAAAAAGCATGCAGACAGACAGACATGAGAAACTTCCAGTCTTCAAGAAAGAGAACATTGAAATATAGTTATCCTTTAACACTTTTAGTTTTTACTTCTACTATTTACCTGTATGCTTCTAAACAACATGATAAAACTGCACTCTGATGCTGCATTTGCCCTAGAAGCAGAGCGTGGGGCAAGGGCTTGCACATGAACAGTTTACTGGGGCCTGATCCCAGGGAGCAGAAACAAGGGGCTGGCAGAACACAGCTGGGGTGGAGAGAGAGCCAATATAAGGTGCATTACTATTGTGGCCAACTGGGGTTTAATCTTGCTTGGGCCTTCTGAAGAGCCATGTAGAACATGTTTCAGAATGGTCTCCGCACAGTTAGAAAGGGGAGCATTTCCTCACCAGCTTCACACTCCTGCATGTGTGAGTATCGTACTGCATGCTGAAGAC
The DNA here is from genome assembly GCA_028627145.1 of Eidolon dupreanum. Classification (NCBI taxonomy): domain Eukaryota; kingdom Metazoa; phylum Chordata; class Mammalia; order Chiroptera; family Pteropodidae; genus Eidolon; species Eidolon dupreanum. Next base: position 33,202,493 of record CM053508.1, read on the forward strand.
ATCCCAGATGTGTGGTGCAGCTGAGACAAGGTGCTATCAGATCATACCTGCTCAAAGTAGGTTGCTGAAGCAACGGTTGGAGAAAGACATGCATGGGGGCGGGGGACAGCAAAAATGTACAATGCAACTGCTATTTTTTCTCTTTTTATTAAGAATGTTCATAGCAGCTTTATTCTCAATAGCCCCAAACTGAAATCGATCCAAAAGTCCACCAACAGAAGAATAGATAAACAAATTATGGTATATTTATTCAACAAATCCTACACAGCAACAACAACAACAAAAAAATGGAGCACTGATACGAGCAATACTATGGGTGACTCTTACAGACACAACACTAAGCAAAAGAAGTTAGAAACCAAAGAGTACATCGTGGAAGTTCCTACTTATATGAAGTTATAGAACAGGCAAAACTAACCTACGGGTGGGGATCAGAAAGGTTGCTGTCTCTGGTAGGGTATGAAGATTAACTGCAAAGGAGCATGAAACATCTTTCCAGAATGATAGAAATGGTTCATATATTGATAAGTGTATGAATTGCATGGATTTATGCATTTATCAAAAACTCATTGAATTGTACATTTAAGATGTGTATATTTCACTATTTTATCTAAAAAATCTAATATAAAGTAATATTTAACTCTAACCCATACCTCTCACAGTGGTATAGGTTAGTAACTCTGAAATTACTTTGTGTCCTCAAGTCTTGAGCAAATGAACTGGATATATATTTAGGATAATGAAAGCTAGGATTCTCACTGTTGGATGGAGAGAAGACTAGAACGTGCCTTGTGGTATTGGTTTGGAACTGAAGGTATCCATACAAACTCATGGTTTTATATAGATAGAACTAGACCTGCATAAATATGTGTATGTGTGATATGTGTGGATATATATGCATGTACACACACAAACATACATACTTCCTACCCTATGTGCTGAGAGGGCCAGAAACAATGATGCACCAGGAATAATGAGCACATGTAGAGCCCAGATCTTGGTTTCTAAATACCACTCTCTATTTAAAAGAACTAGGGCTCTTTGGAGAAATGGCTGACTCCAGAGCTGGGGCAGAGATAGTACAAAATGACCCTGGAACATCTTGTGCCGTTAAGTACGCAAGTGGCAAAAATACTAATGGGGAGATATCAAAGGAAAAGAGCAACCAAGTGGAGGGAGTTCCCAGTGATCAAATCTGGGGCAATTGGAGCATCAAGATAAATAATAATTGTGATGGAAGTTCGTTATCATGGAACACATGACAAACTAAATTGAAAATGATGATGATAAACAGTAACTAATAAATGAAGCAGGAATGGCAGCAATTGAAGACCATGTCCCACTCAAGACAAAACTGTTAATGCCCTGATAAATAGCATCCTTTCTCCATAATGCAGGAATTCCAACTATCCAAGTATGCACGAGTACTGCCAAGTTACCAAGGTGGCCAGCCAGATTTCTACATAGCGCCCCAACTTAGATTCCTGTGTCAATTCTCATCACTTCTAACCCTAGTAATAGTGAGAAAAAATAGCACACTTAGTAAGAGTAAGATATAAGCTTAGTTCATGAATTCAAGGAATGCAAAAAAAATCAATTTCTTTGTTTTCTTTGTATCAAACTAAATCTTTCAACCCTCCAACATGCTAGGCTGGAGGAAAATTGCATTCCCATTTCTGAGGTCTCCCTCCTGTCTTCCCAGACTCTTGACAGAAGTCAGAAGTTTTATATGGTGCTGAGAGGCAAGGCCATCCTCCTGGGTTTTATGCCCTCTTTGTTAACTCCATTTTCAAAACCCACCAGGGTCTCTTAGAGCTTCTGCTTGTAGTTAGGGTCTGGCCTCCTTAGGCCCTCCTAAATCTCAACACTTCTGCTAGGGGCAGCAGGGAGCAAAGCCCAGAGGCTGGAGGAACCCTCCTGCTGCCCTGCCTTTGCCTCCAAGATACTCCTCTCCCCATTGGTGTTTTCAGAGGAAGAGAGCATGATTTCTCTAATGAGCTCTGGTTTTAGGAAAGTAATGGCCAAGAGGAAAAGCACCTTTTGAGTCATTTTATTTTTGGCACAGTACCCCCCAGCTTCCTTTGAGGCACAGGGTTAATGGGAGAAGTGAGGGAGCACAAGGTCCTGCCCAATCTGGTGGAATGAGGGTGGGGTGGGGCTGTCAAAAGAGACACCCCAGTAAATAATTTCATCACATAGATTATATATAAGTGACCCTGGGTTGTTTGTAAAATAAAAAGCAATGACTTTGTGCATTAATCACTCTTAAGAATCAAGAGAGAACTTGCATTTTTAGATGATTTTTAGGTTCATCAGGGGAACTCTGGTCCACCAATCAAGAATCACAACATGGTCCAACCTCCCGTCACGCAGGATACCCATGACCACCTCCACCCAGGGCGTCACCCATCTCCTGTTTGAACACATCCAGACAGAAAACAGCTGTCTCCCCAGGCAAGAGATGCCTTTTCTAACAGCTCTAATTGAAGGCACATTCTGCCTCTTTAACCTCTCTTCACTAATTCATCTTTCACTCTTCGAAGCTGCCCTGAATTTGTCTGATTTACTAGCAGTGGTTCCAGGGACATAATTTTAAAGTGTTTTCGGGATTCTGGGGAATAATCTGCTTTGGTTTGGGTCTTAAAGTCATTTTAAGCATTTGGATCTTCTCTTAACTCTTCTTCTATCTAAGACTTTTATACCCATAAGAGGATGTTTGTTCTCTCCATTCCATTTGAAAAATTTCTCATTAAAAAAAACTAAAGTGAAATTAAGGACATCTCCTTTTTTTCTTTTATTAACTTTTGTTTCATTATAAAAAACAATGGAAGTTCATTGTTTTAAAGAAAATATCGGAAAAAGATAAACCAAGAGAAGAAAAATTATCCATAAACTCAACACCTAGATCTCTGTTTTTAAATGGATAAATATAAACATGATTATATATTTACTAAATATCTCACTGGTTGTACTGTTTTGAACTTGCTTTCTTTACTTAACAAATATGTCTTGAAGAGGCCTGCATCTCACACTATTCATTTATCATTACACTCCTGTCTCAAGCAGTGAGTTATCTCTTTGTTATTCTTTTTTTTTTTTTTAAATATATTTTTTAAAGCTCCTGAATATTTTCTTCTTTGGGTTCCTGGTACTAATATTTTTTTGTTCCATAGCTTTCATTGACTTGATTCTGTATACATCTTTCTGTCTTGTGTACACAATCATTTATAACCTGTCTATATTGGTGTCATTCACATACAATCTGACTTTGACTATCTTCCCATTTCTTCCATAAAGAACATCATTGGTAATTACTTGTTCGGAATTTTGCTTTTCTCAAGTTCTCATCCCTCTTGAGCCAACTAAGCTTTTAGAACCTCTGGCTTTGGAATCAGATCTATTTCTTCTGCCTGGACACTTTTGACATCTGCTTTCTTAAAGTCTAGGGTACAGAATAGACTGAGCCCAGAGCAGGGGATCCAATGCAGAGTTGGTCAGGTCCGTCCTGACCTTGAGAACCTGTTGCTGTCCACCTTTCCACCCCAAGATTACACTCACAAGCTAAGACCCTGCATTCAGTGGTTGACCTATGGACCATCTTTGGCTCTATGACCACAGTCAGTTGAACTAGGGTGAAGACACCTGGTTTGAACCAAGCCAGTGGATTCTGTCTTCTGGGAAGATGGAACAGGGATGCAGAGGCTATCAGTCTCTTCCAAGCACTTGCATGGGAATAGGAGGAAGCAGAGACTGGAGCAGCCAAATCTGGCCCAGAAGCATGCAGACAGCAGAGAAAGCTGGTTTTCAAAGAGAGAGAGAGAAAGAGAGACAAAGCGGATACAAGGAAGGAAGCAGAGATGCTATAGCAGACATAGTTTTGGCCCTGCCTAAATTCTCCTGGGTTCCTTTTACCAGGTCTGTATGTGCCCATAGCCAACCACTGCAAGCCTTGCTGCTCCCCACTCTCACCAGTGACTTTCTGAGGATTGCCGTTGGGTGCTGGAGCCACTTCATCCATAGAGAGCTAGGAGTTCAGAGGGAGTTTTGATACCCTCTATGCCCCTCTTCTTCCCTAGCCTCGAGCTGTAATCATCAACTGATGAGTGTGCTAGTACAAAAGTCCACCTCTATTGCTTGAGGCAGCACAAACTCTGAGGTCTAATTACACCTCTGAGCCACCCATTCGCCAGCCCTTACTAAATTCACCCAGGAGCATCTCACTTAAAACTAAATCCTTGGTGATTGGAAGAACCTAATGCAGAACAAATGGGAAGCCAGGTAGCCCAGAGAATCAGAGTGGCCTTGGGTCTGAGAGATTGCTAGTTCCCGGTTCAGGTCTCTTGTGGGGCCCAAAGCTTTCCCCTCCGTGGGTTCTATGGCCTGCTCCTGAATCTTCAGCTCACTTCTCGCTTTGGATCAAGCTTGAGCCAGCCAGTTTTTCTAACTTATACCCTAAAGACCTTACTTGATAACATAGAATTCTCTCCCTGCTGATGGAGTCACTGTCCTCCAGAGTTCTCAAGCTTTTACTTTGATCATTTATTTCCAATTGGTCATTATCTGGGAGAAGAAATTAATCAGTAAGCAAGTTGAGAATTTATCAGAGGCTTTGCTTTGACTGGAAAGTGGCTTCCATCAAAATTTCTAGAACTTTAAGTCACTCATCACTGCTATTTTTAAGCCACGCTTATGCTTTTACATTTATTTCAAGACCTTGAAAGGCTAAATATACATTATATTTATTATGAAATACATATATTTAAAATATGTAAATATTATGTATTTATATGAGTTACTCTTGTCCTATAACTAAATTTTAACTATAATTAACAGATTTAAAAATATTATTTTAATGGGAAGTTCATGTCCTTTGCCCTTTTATCCAAAAGTCTATTTATAGGCGGGGAAAAACAAGCTCATGTTCCTTATTTGGTATTTGTGTTTCTTCTACTATAGCCTGCCTTACAAAGATATTTTTGTTGCTGACAGTTTTTTTTTTTCCCTTTAATATTCTTTCCTAAAAGCCAGGGGCTTCTTTGTGTATTAGTTATCAAGTTCCTCCTGGCTGTGCTGAAAAGTAATATTGATTAATAGACTTTTCTGTCAATACATTAGTTGTTTTCACTGTATTGAGAATACATTATACAATTAAAAAATATAGAAAATCAGAAAGAAGGGAGGAAAATCATTGTAGACCTGCCAGAAGCCATATTTCCTTCCCCAGGCTTTACTTTGCTCATTAATAAAATAATGATGTGGACATAAAAGACCTTGATAATTCCTTGTAATGCTCCAAAGGAAGATTTTGGAAGAAAATGTTAGCCACAGACTGACTGGAAAAAGCACAGAACAGGAAATTAGTTCTCATTCTTTTCTTTTTTTCATCATCTTTGAGACCTTGTTGTTTGCCACTATTTTCCTAAATTGCTCCTTGGTTTTCAACTGTTCTTTAACTCCCTGATCATCTTTTACCTTTAGACATATATGAGCAATGCTTAGGGGCTCGAAACATCTCAGGCATTCCCACAGATCACTGGACTTGATTTTGTTAAATGGTAATTGAAAATCTAGAGGGCCCTTTGCACAGCACTGCACATAATATTTCAGTAAATGCTTGCTAAATGGCTGGTTCAAAGAAGGCAGAGAGGGTATATAGAAATCCCTTAGGAAACGAAGGGAAAATCTAGAGTTCAACTCAGTTAATAATGACACATATTAGTGCTTTTGGAGCCTATTTTTACATCAAAACTATAGAACATATGACCTTCTGCAGGGCTGTGATTGTGTCATAACCATGTGTATAATAAAATAATAACTGTTAACATTTAATGAGTGCTTAATATATGCTAAGCATTATTTAATTTAATCATCACAAAACTCCAAGGAGGGTAACACTGATTTCATTAAATCAGTGGTATGTATTTGTTTGTTTGTTCCCACTAATTTTTCGGAGTCCTGATTCATCTTACAATTGATGGCATTTTACAATCATTATTGACCAGGCTGTAGCAATAAGCAGTGATCTTTACCTGTAGGAACACAGACTTGGTCACTGCTGTTAATATTAGCATTACCACTGTTATATGCATTGTTGGGACTATATGAGGACAGAAAAACATGGAAACAGAGCTGGAAATTTGTTGTTGGAGAAATGACAACTAAATTTTCTTGAAAGGCAACGAACAAGAGTTTCTGGTATAGAGGAAAGAAATTTCAAAGCCATGAGAGGCCAGTGAGACCAGTTTATGCACTACACGGGGCTATTGTTTAAGACAACATGCCAAAGTTTAGCTGGCACTATTTGTCTTTCTTAGACTAGATTATGCCTTTAATCAAAGGGATCTTAGATTTGATTAAATATATTATCTCCATTTTGCAGATTAAAAACTAAGGGTTGAGGAAATTTGATAATTTTCTCAGTTTACAGTGCTAGGAAATTATAGAGCCAGGATTTAAATCCCAGGTAGTCTGATTCTAGATCTCATGGTCTTAATCACAAAATTACCCTGCAGTTGACTGCACTTTAGCAGGGTGCCTGGTAAAATAAATATTTGTCATTACAAACTGAACTGTTTAAAGAGGATTTATTTTTGGTGAGAAAATAATCAAAGATGTAGAGAACGTCTCTATACATGGAAACATTCTGATGGGAGAAAAACTTGGAGCTTAGTTGTTTCCAAAGCGTCAAGGTTAAGTGCAGAACTGCGGAGGACTGTATCCTCCACGGCGTCTCCCCACCAGATCACTGAACATGCGCGAAGCCTAGACTTTCGCCAGCTGTTGCGGGCTTGGGTCCTGGGGCAGCAGCACGCTCTGGGACTCTGCCTGGGCGTTCATAAGAGCCGGCCCCCAAGAGGCTAACTTCAACCCATTAACTGAATTATTTCTGATTTTGAAACTTAAAAAGTTTTATTATAATGCTAATTATCTTTTCTGATTACAAAAGTAACATGCAAAAAAATTCATAAGGAAATAGTAGCCACTGTTAATTCTCTGGCATACATACAGTTTCAAGTTTTGAATCAGGTAGCTCTGTAACTTCTTCAGGCAATATATTTCATAAACACCTTCCTTATATTAAACATCTAAAATATAGTATTCCATCTTGTAAATATTGTGTTTTTGAAACACTTAAAAGTTATGTACAGTAGAAACACTCTGCAGATAAGGTTTACTATATATACAATAAGCCCTAAGGAGAAAATGGGATTTCCTCAGACAAAATTTAACCGTATCTGAATTTTTAAAGTGAAGCTATGGAAAACTGTTTTCTGAATATCCCCTTGAGATTCTCCATTCCTGCCCTTCCCCAATCTTCTTTTATTAAATGAATCCTTTTTAAAAATATTTAACTACCTGCAATATGATGTAGTTTTCTAGGCCAGATGAAACAAAGTGTCACAAATTGTGTAGCTTAAAACAACAGAAATTTCTCCTTTCACAGCTTCAGAGCCTAGAAGTCTCATTAAGGTGTCTGCAGGGCTCTTCTGTGAAGACTCTTGAGCTGCTCCTTCCCTCTTCCAGCTACTGATGGCTGCCACATATCCTTGGTGCTCTTTGGCTTATGGGCATCCCTCCAATGTCTGCCATCTTCACAGGACAGTCTTCCCAACATGGCTCTGGATCTTCACATGGTCTTCTCCTCTCTGTGTCTCTTCTTCTTTTAAGGTTGCCAGTTGTGTTAGATTAAGGGCCCACCCGACTTCATCATGACGTCATCTTTTTTTTTTTTTTTTACTATCATTACTTCTTGTGGTTAAAATATACCTAACAAAATTTAGCATTTTAATGATTTCTAATAAATAGCATTAAGTATATTCACATTGTTGTATAATCTCCACTCTTTATTTCTAGAACTTTTCATCATGAATTCTCCATTAATTTAGGTATTCTTTAATTATTTTCAGCATTAAAGTGTTATAGTTTCCAGGGTACAGCTCCTAAACATATATTGTAGGTTTATACCTAATCATGTCATTTTGGGTAAGCTATTATAAATTTTATATATATTTAAATTTCAGTAGATATTTTACTGCTAGTATGTAGAAATATGATTGATTTTTATGTTGACCTTGTATTCCACAACCTATTCAACTCACTTATATCTAGGAGACTTTTTGATTCCTTGGGGTTTTCTATACAATCATCTTATCTGTGCAAAAATACTATTTGAATCACTTTCCAGTGGGTATGCTCTTCATTTCTATGTCTTGCCTTATTGCACTGGCTAAGACTTCTAGCGAGATGTTAAAGAAGATGTAGAAGCTTGTGGTTTTTCTTATATTTTTTGAGATACATTTATCAATCTTCTATGAATTTTAGGTTTGAAGTGATGATAGAAAAGACTTTCTCACTGAAAATTACTATATATCTCCTTTTGAGTGCTCTTTGGAAAAAAGATGCCAAGGAAGCGATGAGACCTAGATAAGAGAGAAAAAGAGATTGAAAGAGACATTATTGTAGTCTACATATTTTTCATGATGTCTGAGAATTATAATACAAGAACTTGAGTTATTTTGAAATTAATTTTTTATTGGTGGACTCTTTAATCACAATCACTCTTGAGACTGGACTATATGAGTGAAAGCTATTTAAGTATCATATTACCAAGGATACAAAAGATATTCACATTCAATTTAAATGCCTGGTCTGTTTACTGATGCAAAATGAGATAAGATTCAAGTGGCTGACAACTAAGTATGATTTCAAGAATGACCAATAAATATATGACAAAATTCTCATTCTTATTAGACATCATGAATGTAAATTAACACTCTAATGTGACACTATTACATACTCAACACAATGGCTAAAATGGAAAAAGACAAAAATATATTGAAGATTAGTCAGGAAATGGAATAACCAGAACATTCATACACGCTGTTGGGAGTATAAATTGACACAATCACTTTGAAAAATTGGTAATATCTAACCAAATCATGCATATCCTGTGACCTAACAATTATAGTCTTAGGTAGATGTCCAAGATAAATGCATACATATGTTTGACAAAAGATAGGTACAAGACTATTCAGAGCAGCAGCACTATTGGAATCGTTTCAAACTGGAAGCTATCCAACTCTCCATTAACAAATGGACCATGAAATTATGGTATATTCACATTGTCATATACAAAACTCTATTAGTTGAAAATGAATCAACTGTAACTACATACACTAATATGGATGTATCCCACAAACAATGTCAAATGAAAGAAGCTAGACACAAAAGAATACATACTGTATGAATCTATTAATATAAAGTTCAAAAATAAACTAAAATGACCTATGGTGCTAGAAATTGAGATAGTAATACCCATGAGCAAGGCAAGAGCGAAAAGGGCTTCTGGGATGCTGATAATGTTCTGTTTCTTGACATGGGTGCCACTACATGAGTATGTTCAATTGGTGAAAATTTACTAACTAGTACACTTATGATTTATAGACATTCTTACATATTTAACATGGTTTAAAAAATTTAGTTTGTTCTTATTCAGGGAGCATGGCAGCTAACAGGTGGAGTAAGACACAACTGGTATCCAAATCTAACCACATGATGAATTACTTTTAATATGCTGTTGGATTCTGTTTGCTAATGTTTTAAGATTTTTACATTATTATTTATAAATGAAATTGGTCTATGGTTTTCTTTCTTGGTGCCATCTTTATTAAGTACTGGGATCAATATAGTACTTGTTTCATAAAATAGACTGGGAAATTTCCCTTCTTTTTCTATGCTCTGGACATTGTTAAATAGCATTGGAATTATCTGATCTTTAAAGGTGGATAGAACACAGAACTCCCCTGTGAAATCTGGACCTGGTGTACATTTTAGTAGAGCTCTTTACTTTCTCTATTTCTTCACTGATAATTAGTTTATTTAGACAGGTTAGTTTTGATAAGTAGTCCTTTTCTTGAAGTTTATATGTTAGAACATTAACTGTGTTATCTTAGGCTAGATATCCAATAACTGGAAGCCTCAGTTTCTCTGTCTGAAAAAGGGAGATAATGACAGAACCTCCTTCATACGTGAAAAACTGGTAAATAGTAGCCAGTATGCTAGCAAATTTTAATACAGAAAAAGTATCTTTAAGAACACAATTGACCTGCCTTGGTATCTGAAGACTCAATAGAACCTAAATCCATTGCCTTGCTTAAGTAATGTCCTTTCCTTAGATAATGACCAACTATGATACATACTAAAAATTTTACTTTTTCAATTTTCCTTGTAGTTTTCAAAGTGATTTCACATATGCTATAGTCATTGGTTTCACATAATTGACAGGAAGGCAGTGGTTTATAAATAAGCATTAAAATTTTTTCTGAATATAAAATTAATAGGTGCTCTTTGAAGAAACTTTAGACATTTTGGAAAATAATTTTTTAATAAGTGAAAAACTTATCATTCTAACACCAAATATAGCACCCATGTGATGTATTTTTTCTTCCAAATTTTTTCTTGTGTACTTAAGAAACAAATCTGTGACTTAACTTTATATGTAATCTTATGTCCTGTTTTTTAAACCTAATATAATGAAAACAATGATCACCCTCTCCAGGCCAGTCTCGGCAGTGTCCCGTCGAACAAGAACACATGTGACTCTAAAAAGCCCAGAGAGATGAGGTAGGACTTTACTCAGTGTCTCTTAAGGAGATGATGATGGAGGATTATTAAAGCAGTTACAATTAAGAGAACTCCATGGAAAGTTAGAACAGTGTAAAACAAATTTTTGGATGTTTTATTGTGTTTTCACGATTAACATTTCTCTGACAATCTCTCTAGATGGTAACAGGATAACAACTCTTGTCTTTTCTTCCCTTCCTTTAGCCTTCTGTGCTCATTATGCCTCAACATAGATTCTCTCCTAATTCAATATAAATGGAATAATCAGTGGGCATATGGTAGCTCTGCTAACAACTACATGTCCCAGACTCCCTTGCATTAGATGTAACATTTAGACCAAATTCTAGTCAATGCGGTGTGTATAAAACTGATACAAGTAACTTCCAAATTGTGGCCCCAAAAGGAAAGTGTGTTTTATTTTCTTCCCCTCTCACCCCTCTCCTTGACTAGAATGGGGAAACTGGAAGCCATGATAAGGATGGTAGAGCCACAAAATAGAAAGAAGCTGGGTCTCTGTTATTGAGAACTCATTTCCAGACAACCTGCCTGGATTTCTGTTCAAGAAAATTATACTTACATTTTGTTAAATAAAAGTTTTCTGCTAGAGCAGCCAAACCTAAATTGTAACAATACATCTTCTCACACAAGCTAATACACAATTCTCTTATTATGTTCTATGACCCACTGGCATGACATCCCTGTGAATGCCTTATCATACAAGGGCAGTTGACACCTATCCTGGCTGCTACCCTCCATGCTGGGCATGGAGAGACCTTCTTTCTACGCTGATCCCTCTCTATTTCTATTACGCAGAAGAGTCTATTAAGCACTTTATTAAAAGTTATTAAAAACTTAAAAGAAACAAGACTTTAACAGCTGAAAATGTTCCATTCTATAATTTTTTAATCAATATCTATCATTGGCTATTTAGGTTGTTTCCAAATATTTGTCATTACAAAAAATAACAAGGCATGGTGAAAAGAAAACGGGCTGCAAGAGAGACAGATGTGAATTTGACTTCTGCTCCTACCACTTACCATCTGTGGATTTGGGGCAGGCATTTCTCCTCTCTGGCCTTTAGTTTTCTTATTTGCATAGTAAACACCAGAATACCCACCTCCCTGATTTCTTACAAAGATTAGAGACAATTACATAAGTCAGATAGCATGGCAGCACTCATATACAGCAGACTCAGCAAACAGTAGTTATAAGTAAAGGGGTGATAGTATATTTTTGTACATAATGCTATTTCTGCATTTCTGCATGCCAGACTTTTTCTTAACTGATAAAATTCTTAAAGTGGGGGAATTATTGGTTCAAAGTCTAGGTTGTTTTTCAGATTCTTAATACATACTTGACAGGACTTACTGACATTTTTCGAGTTAATAAACCAAGTCTCTGAGAAGCTAAGTGATTCAGCTATGGTTTTAATACTCAGAAATGGTAGAGAACAGATTAAATCCATATTTTCTAACTTTGTCTTGAGCAATTTCTACTCAATGTCACAGACCCAAAATGTTAACCTTTGCAGTGTGGGAAACTGAATTAAAACTCTTTGCAAAAATCAGCTGTATATAAGCTTCCTTATAGCACCATTGTTTCATTCTGACTCATTCTTCCCTCAGTAAACTTTTATGGTCATGCAGTAAGGAGGTGGGTGTGGTGAAAAGCCGTCAGCTGCGGTCAGGGAATCAGGAGGCCTGACATTTCTTCTAAGCCCTGTCATTTACGCTTCGTGTTATCTTGGCAGAACAGTCAACATATGTGGGTGACAGTTAACTTATCTGTAAAGTGAGAACTGGGTGATTCACTTCTTGTTTAAAGTCCTATCATAAAGTAGAGCGTCGTGGACAAATCTGGGTAATTGAAACTGAAACCGTCTTCCTAGGTGCCCTCTGCTGAGTGTTATGCCACAGTTGAATTAATTGCTGCAAATGTATATATGTTGGTCCATATTTTCTTTCAAAATATATTCAGACTCTGAAAGAACAACCTATGTATGCATATCCCATAAACGTTCATTAGAAGGTGGGATTGAGAATTTGAAGTTGGGTCTACCCAAAAGTTTAATGTGTCAGAAAAAAGATGTATTTGTGTGGTTAAGGACTAGAAGGAAAATGAAAAAATGAATGCTGTTGGATTTGGGAGATGGCATAAGAGTAGAATTTTACTTTTCAATTACCCTGTATATTATTTATGCAATGCCAACATCAACAATAAAAATATTTCCTATGATGCTGGTGGTGAATTCTGGCTTTGAGAACTTTGCTTTGAGGACTTAAAAAAAAATCTCTTTTTCTTTTTAACAAAAAATATTTTCAAAGTCCTATTTAGCTTGAGTCAGAGTGAGTTAATATAATAGATGTGGGTAGCCTTCAGTGGGGGTGGGGGGGTGGGGGAGGGGGTCCTCCGAAAGTGGGCAGAATGTACAATGGGCAGACTTATGTAATGTACAGAGCACATTTAATGATTTACTGAGTAAACAAGTTTTTGAGATGTAGTGGCAGGGATCATTTGAGCCCTGTTTCAGGATATACCTGCTTACTCCAACACTTCCCTCATTCCAATCTACTTGAAATTAGAGGCAATTAGTGTTAGCTGCTGTCCCTCCCTGACTTCTCCCTATGATTCTGAAAGCACGGGGTTGCCTCTCAACCAGGGGTGGTTGAACCCCATTTTCCACCCCAAGGGATATTTATCAATGTCTGGAGACGTTTTTGATTGTCATAAACAAGGAAAGTATTTGCTATCTAGTGGGTAGAGGCCAGGGATGCTACAGTGTATAGGACAGTCTCCCATAGCAAAGAATGGTCCAGCCCCCAATGTCACTAGTGTTAGTGTTGAGAAATTGTGCTTTAGAGATAAGAGAATTGTAGAGTGGGGGCTTCTGGCCTAGTGTCTCTGGCAGGCTGTCATTTGCAAGGGCACAGAAAATAAGTGAAGGGTCACAGCCAGTTCCGTAGTTCTACCCCAGAGACATCATCAGGCCCTGAAAATCTGGTGCCAGGAAGTTTTGTCTGGATGAAGGATGACCTCACCTGTGGACACGGGCAGTTGGACCTTGCCCCAAAACATTGCCTGTGACATACACTCCTACACTTTGGAGACTTCTCCATGCCATCACCCTTTCTGTAAAGCCTGTTTCTTACCACAGCAAGCTTCCTGCAAAACCAGTTTCTCAAGCTCTGCAGCATAACCCTAACACTTCCAAGCCATTTTTCTTGATTATGTGAATTCAAAGGCACAGGAGGGCATGTAGACGAGGTCAAGTATTCAGTGAAGGAGAAACTGGACTAAGAAAGAGAAGCTATCAGAAACAATCATAAAACAATCAAGTTATAGTGAGGAAGTGTAACAAGAATAGACACAAACTCCACCCAAAGGATGAAGATGGGGCAACAGTCGTGAGTTAGTTCTGAGAGCTGGCTTGCAGCACAAAAAAATGAAAGATAAAGAGAAAGGAATCAGTCAGAATTGGTCAGAGACCCTGGAATCAGAGAGGAAGAGGGTTCATGAACAGAGAAAAATAACATCTATGTCTCGATGGTGAAAAACAGGTGCTTATTACTTTACCATGGCTTGGTGAAAATAATTCCTGCAGCTCCTGGCTTCTTTTACTTTAATTTTGTAGTCACTGTAATTCTGACCTCACTGTGTTCTTCCAAGATCATGTTTTTCAATTGATCAGCTAAAATGAAGACATGACTGCTTTTACTGTAAATTAACAAGTGAGCATTTTGGTTTTGCTGATTCTGCCCACTCCCACTGGGGTGAGTCTGAATTGCAGGACCTGGAAACAGAGCTGGAGCAACTTCAGCTTTGGCAACTTCCATGGCAACATGATGAGGACCATCTCGCTTTAGGAGAAGGCTTTCAGTAACAAGCTATTAAAAATGGTTTTCAGCATGAGTAGGTCTCTGTGCACAGATCTGCACAGCAGAGCCATGCTTCCTGAAGTGAAGGCCCTTTCTAATCTTTAGTGATTGACAACACTGATGGAGGGAAGATAGAAAATAAGGCCTCTGAAACACCAGGTGATTTGGCTCTCTCTCCCATGGAAGGATTTTGTCCTCCCATCAGTCCAGCAGAGGACATAATCTCATTAATTAATCAAGACAATACACAGTAAGGAAAAGGGAGGGCCTTTAAATCCAGAGTAGAACAGATAGATGAACCTGAGCAGGTCAGTAGGCATAAAAGGTTTTTCCAGAGTAAAAGTCAGCAGAATCTCTTGAGCAGTTTTCAAGGCCAATGTGGGAAGAAGGCGAGGAAAGCAAGACACTCTCTCTGTCTCTCAGGATTCAGCGGCAGTGCTTCCTCACATTCTGAGCCCTGGGCAGGTGCTCACTCTAGTACCTCTTCTGGCAGTTTAGGTCTTCTTCCAGTTGCTCTACCAGCTCCAGAATGTCTGCAGGTCTTAAATCTTTTGCTCCAGACTTTGCTCAGCTCAGATTCTGGGATTCATCCTGCACATATTCGGGTCTGCTTCTCACTCCGGATCCCCACTTGGCTTAATCATACCCAGACCTGCTTAGACAGCTTAAATGGGTTCAATTTAAAGGTTCCACCAGAGGTAAATGATTGTGTAGCTCCTCAACTGAATGTTGTATTCCTATACCCTTTATCTGAGATCCACGTAATCACAGGAAGAGTCTGAATAGGGTCAGCTAGGAAAATATCATCCATACTTCACACTGAATATTAAGACCTGATGAAGCCCAGTAGAGGCCAAATTATAGTAGTAAAGCCTGTGTAGCAAATAGGAAAGGTGCTTGTGGTGAAATGTTTCTGTGAAATAGGATAGGAATGTGTATGGTGCCACAGGATATTTCTGAAAGATGATACCAGAAGTATCTAGGTCTCCAGTTCCAGTCCTGCTGAATGAGAACATTTGAAGCTAGATCCTAAGTATCTAAACTTTCATCAAGTTTTCCTGGCGGTTCTTATGGATTCTAAAGAATGAGAGCCATTATGGAAAGAATGATGTGCTTGAGACATAACCCTGTAGCAAGGAGTTGTATCAGATATAGTGAGATTATTGATGGATTTTTCTTACCCTACAATTTTTACTAGTGCTATTTTATCTTTACAATGAAAAGTGAAGTATTTTACTTTCACAATGAAAAACGAGATAAATAAAAATAAAAACAAAAGAAAATAAATTTTAAAAATTTAAATATATAAATAAAAAGGAAGAAGGAATTAGATGGAGAAGGACCTAGAGACAGGGACACAGGTAGGCAGCCCTGAGGAGCCCAGGTGAGAGATGATGAACACAGGACCTATGCGATACAAGTACAGGAGAGGACCTTAGGCCTAGACTAGAAAACTTGGGTGTAATGCCAGCTCTGCATTACCAGCCGTTAACTTGGAAGTAACACACAGCTCCTCAGGCTTTTGTAAAGTCTGAATTTAATAACTGCTGACATCATTGCACACTTTCTCTATGCCAGTCCCTGTTCTCAGTGCTTTACATAATTATCTCATCCAATCATTACAGAAACACTTTAGAATAGATACAATTATCATTTCAACTGTTCAAATGAATAAAGTGAGAAACAGAGAGGTTAAGTAACTTGCCCAAAGACACTCAGCTAGAAAGTGGTAGAGCTATATAAACATGCTTTGTGATGCATAAAGCTCTATATTGTAAGGAGGCAGCTTTTTTTTTTCTTTTCTTTTTTGTTAGTGGCAGAGTAATCCCTTTAATCAGAAAGAACCCTTTAGATCCTTTTCTGTGATTTCACACATTATCTGTTCTATTCCCAAAGAGTCACTCTTGCTGAGATCAGCACCACCTGAGAGAGACTCCGAACTAGATCTGCAGGGGGAAAATACTATCTCTGCCATAACAAGTAAGTATTGTCACGGGAAGCCCAGCAGAGGCCAGCATCCTCACACTACATCTGCCGTGTGACTAGGAGGTGTCACCTGCACTCCGTGCTCCATGAACTGGCTCTCCAGCCAGAGCTTGGATTTCAGTGTCAGTAGACCTGGGCTCAAGTCCCAGCCTTGCCACCTGCCGGTTGTATGACCCCGAGCAACTCAGTTAACCCACTGGCTTCAATCGGAGCTGCTGTATTTGTGGATTACTGCGTTTTTAAAAAGTCTTGCAGGTGATTCTAAGGTGCAGCCAGCAATGAAAACCTCTGATTCACCTCTCCAAGCTTTCTGTTCCTTATGTATAAAAATAGAAGTGACCATTCATAACCAAAACTTACTCTCTGAGCACCTATTAAACATTTTCTCATTTATCCATTTTAGAAAGCCCAGGAATTCAGTAGTATTTATTCCCTATAGTTTGTGGTTAGTGGCAGAACTGAGACCCAGACCAAAGTGTTCAGGCTCCAGGCGCAGTTCTCTCCACGGCCTGACATCAACTAAGAAACCTATCACAATGCCTGGTACATAAGTCAGTAAACGTAAAAGACTTAATTATTAACTTGAGGGTAGACTTTATTCTAACCTATATCATTCAAGACATCCTGAAGCACCTTTTTTTGGGGGGGGGGTTGTTTGTTTGTTTGTTTGTTTTTTAAGGCATGGCAATGTGTTCCTCTTTGGTGATTATTGGATACATAAAATTCAAAATCGAGGTCTTATCCCAGCCCTGGATTTCCTAGATTCTTCAATCAGTCACGGTCTATATCAGGTGGTCCTTTGGGGCCACTTCAACATGATCTGTTTCTTGGAGCAGAGGGGCTTGGAAGTTGTGGTGATACAATACAGCTTTTACTGTATCTCCTTTGTCTCAGGGTCCTATTTCAGGAAATCTTTCTTGTCTTTAGGTATCTGGATGACTTACTGGTACAGTCCAGAAATCTCAGGGTTATGGTCAGGGTCTGTCAGCCTGGAGGGCCAACTGAGGCCTGTACTGTCTCCTGGTGGCTGAATCACAAGGAAGTGTATGAAAGGCATAGTGTATCAGCAAAGCCTTCCTTGAAACCCCTTCTCACTTCACCTATGTGTATCAGAATCACCTTCAGTCCTTGGTAAAGCTCCCACTTCTGGGCTCAGTGCCCGGATTTCTGATTGAGTACAGTTGTACATTTTGAACTAGTTCTCAGTTGCTGCTGATGCTGCAGGTCCAGGGGCCATACTTGAGAACTACTGGACTAGAGAGGCAGCTGTCATGACCACCTGGGATTTGTGAAACTTCTTGGGGATTCCAGCAATAACTCTGAGGCAACCTCAAGGCTGGCCTAGGAATTCCTCTGCCTTTTGGTCTCACTGAGGATAGAGGTCCAGGGGGAGGTGCAAGGGGCAGTGATGTCAGGCAGACGTAGGACTAGGAGTCTAGACTCCAGCTTACTAGGTCAAATGATACTTAAGTCTGGAGTTAAAGTCTTGCATGCTGGTAGTGAATATCAAGTCCAGAGAGAAAGTCTTAAAGATAACAGCAGACAAGGTCCAGGGACAGCATAATTTGGGATGGTGACACTGATGAGTAGGGATACTACCACCATGACTGGTCCTCGGGCAGAAGGACTTGATATTCTGCATGCTTACATTCTGGGTGGCAAGGCAGCAGAAAGCGAGATGTTGTTCTCTTGTCAGAGGAGAAGAGTGAAGCAGAAGGGAAGTGCTTTCTGCTCCTGACCAGGGCTGAGGCAGGGGGCTTAGAGTTCCGGGAATAATCTGGCTAAGCCATGTGAAGATATCTGTGTGATGGACATATGCTTGTTGCCATGGGAAACCTAAAGATAATTTTTGTATGATGTTTAGTGAGGCAAGAAATTGACTCTGAGAAACCATTTTGGTAAAAAGGTCTGATGTCAACGGCTTTTGCAATTGCAGACAATTAGCACTCAGGTCTCTCTAGAGCTAATCTGGAGTTGACTGCTGCTTTGCATCTGCCCATTCTGTCCCAATCCCAGAAGTGTCACCTTCATTTATTCTGAAATTGCATTGTATTCTTCTACCATACGATTTAGAGCAGGTGAGATGGCAAATCTGAGGTCAAGACTGGTTAACTATTTTCCTGCAGTACACAATGAAGTGCTGGCAGAGCCCTGAGCTTCTTCTAAGCTCCTCCATTAATCATTCAAGCTCTGACACTTCTAGACCAAATGAGGACACACTGCTTTAATTGAGAAAAGAATATGACCTAGGCAAGGAGTTATAATTTTTTTATTAAGCAAAAAACTGTACACTGCCTCATCATAATAAAAAAATATTTTTAACTGCCTGTTTATTGGTAAATTGCTTTTATTGGAGCATCTTAATATCATTAGGCCAACTTGTGTGCTCCAAAATGCACTGGTATCCAGGTCAGAGGAGGCTGTTTCCTTTACGGAACACCTCTGATGGAAAGGATCTGAATGCTTAGCATTCTCCACTGGTAAGCCTGTCTTAGTTTTGTCTTCCACATGTTTTAATTCCACTGAAAACTGTGTTTGCTAAAATAAGGGCCAGTAGTAGAAAGCATTAAGATGAATAAGCACAAAAATGGAACAGGAAGTAAAAAAATTTCCAGTGTGATGACTGACGATTAAAAATGAGAAAGGCTTAGAAAGTCCCCTAGTGCTGATAATGGCCTTCGACATAGTAATTATACTAAAAGGGCTTGGGACATAATGAGAGAGACAGAGGAGTTTGATAATGCTCAACACGTCTCCTCTGAGGGCTTTTTGAAAGCTGTTTTGTTTTGTTTTTTAACTCAAAAAGGGTTCGCAAAGTGAAATTCAGTGCATTTATCAGGTTGAACATTCATACGGTGTCATTTTGAGAGCATTTGCCAACCAAGCAAACATTACTGCTGTCGCCATCCAACTGAGACAGCTCTGCATCCATTTTTGGCTATGTTTCGATGACAAGATAAAATTTAAACACCCCTGTTACTCAGTGATTTCAACCTCACACACACTTGTTAACATTTGCTTTGTCGTTTCCTTTCATCTCTGTGCCTTAATTCTGTAGGGCCCATGGGTTTGTTTGTTTGTTTGTTTGTGGACAGTAGCAAAAGCAAACAAAAGAATACTGGAATTAGTGAGAACATTTAATGTTCAATCCAGTCTCTGATCAGTACAGACACTTAGGGGTCTGGTCATGTATGTTTCTTTATAATCACTAAACATCTCACATAGCTGAGTTAACACACTCTCGAAATGTATGAGACAATCGGTTTTAGTGAAATAGGAGTCTTTTCTCTAAAGCTGTAGTATCGAGGATGAAGGAAAAGGATATCTCTGAATATTTTCATGGAAAGTTATTCCATTTTGTGAGAAAGTGCTGGAGAAAGTACATGAAACTCTATCCTGTGATGTCTGATTCACTATTTCTATTGGGAACCTGACTCAGCCTCTGTCTAAGGTGGTGGTTGGGATGAAAGTAGAAACTGCCTGGGTTTCGCACCTGGTTACCACTATCACCAGCCATCAAACTACTCCAAGGGATTGCCAAGCATAGTCCCACTAATTCTGTTAGAGTCCTTCATAGTATTCTTCCTGCCTCCAGCCTGTGTTGCCACCTGCCATACTGCCTACAACTCTGCCAGGGTGACTTCCAGTGGGGACTTTTGTTTGCTTTCCAAAGGAGATGGATGGGCCAGAGTTATTTTCTGTGAAACTTCAAAATGACCTCCATAGATCTGGCACCTCAGTAACTGGAGTGTCCATGTGGGGGTGGTGCTTCTGGAACATGTGAAAATCAGCTCGGACTCCTCCCTAATCACCTCCCTCTTGGGGAAGTCAGGCTGGAATAAGGTGGCAGGACCATAGGTAGAGCCACGTGAGGGTTCTGCAAGGAAGAGGGCTTTCATGCTGCAAGCTGAAAATGGCATGACACCTTTCACCAGCCATCTCCTGTGGTCACCATAAAATTGGTCCCCAGTCCTGAAAAGCATCCTTGCCTCCTGGACACATGACCATGGACTTACTTTGGCAGGTAGAGAGGACATCGCCTATCGTGCACCCAACCCATTCCTGATTCTGAGAAAGAAAAGTTGGTTTTACCCTTGTGGAAACAAATGAAGACCAACCCAATAAGAAATGCAGAGGCTACTTATTCAGAGTTTTCTATAGCAAGGGAGGCAGTCACTACCACTTGTGTTTAGCAGAAACTCAAAAGTAGGCAGAGGAATGGAGATTTATAAAAAACAAAGGGAAGTCTCCAGGTATGATCTGATTGGAGGTTGTTGGCTTGGAGGATCTGGAGGTGGCTAACTAGAACCAGGGTGTCCTGTGTAATTGGTTGAGGGAGTATATTTGGCTTTCTCTGATTGGTCCTAAGTTGGAAATGGGAACAAAAATTAGGGAAGCTGTCATTTATTAATCAAGTCCTGGCCATTTTTGGCCAACTGTTAAAGGAGTTACTGTTAGCTTCTGGGACTAGTTGCTAGAGATAGTGGTCTGACATCTCGCAAGTCTGATACATATAGTAGTCTGGCCTTCTGAGCTGGTTGCTGCTATTTGTTATATATCGTCTAGCCTTTGCCTCTTTGTATATTCAATCTCTTCCCTTCATTTTATTGCCCTAGATGTCCAGAAAAAAAGAATAACAGAGATTAGGGACCACCACTATAAAGGTGAATAGTGGGGTAGAGGAACCTAAACCCAAATGTCTTATCGAAGATGGCTGGCACTCCCATCTAATCATCTGATGCATCTCATAATGCATGGCCCACAAATGTCTACAATACCTCCCCCCATGGTGCCCTGTGCTTACATGTCCAGCTCTAAAATAACTTTGTCCATATCCACCTTCCTTCAGCCCTGAACTTCTCTTTCCTAAGCTCCACCTCGAAGCATGAGGTCTTGATGGACATTTGCAAAAAGCAAAGAGATTGAGGTGTGAGTGTGCCCACAGAGCCTTCCTGAGTGATTCTGCATCTCTAGGGATGTCTGTTAAAGCAAACGCAGCTCCCATGCATGAAAGTTCTGGGGTGTGACTCAGGGGAAGATCCCTGGCAGTAAGAAAAGGGAGTATCTTGGGGCAGGTAATCCTTGTCCTGTGCAATGGGAGGGCCTCTTTCATGTCATTGGCTTGCTGAATGAGAGAACAGTCACAGCCAAGGCAGGTAGCCAAACGAGCAAGCAAGGGATTTGATGCCACCTCAGGGTGGTGCCATTCACAGGAATCACACCATCCACCTGGCCTTTCAGGTTGGAGATGGAATCAAAGTATGTGGGCCATCAACAGCCCTCTCAGGTCATTTACAAAATTCTATTCCCATGATTGAATCCCATAGATTCAAAGCCCACAGGTGAAAAATCAGTGGCTAGGTATCTGAGAGAGAAGCCACAGAGGGTTGGGCCTAGATCACCTTTGTCAGGCCAATAGAGAGGATTCCATGTTTTCCCGCTTGTCCTTTACATAAAATTCATGTCCTTGGTACTATACAAAGTGTGGGGACTATAATTAAAAACAAAATCCACTCCTAACCCTGAAAGCCTCTATGCAAAGGATGAAAAGAAAGAAAACAGTTATATTTCTGAACAAGCATTAAAGCATTAAACCAGGATGTGATGAGCATCACAGGCAACCCGCTGAAGGGATTGCAGAGACAGAAAGCAATCTGGTTCTTACATTACTACCTGGATACATCGATTACATTAGGTAGGTTTCGCAAGGTGGAGTTGGGTGACAATTTAGGCCATATCCTCCCAGGAAACTGGGAGGTAGGGTTTTTCTTCCTTGATGATTACATTGCGAAGAGGTGGCTACCAGGTCTATGAGGAAACAGTCTTTAGTTGGAAGACTGGCAAGTGACTCATGTGGCCACTAAAAAGAATTAAGTACATTTGGAAAGAACGAAGAAAGAAATTCTGAAAGAAAAGGGAGAAGTGGAAGAAAGTTTTTTTTTTCTTCTTTTCATCTAGGAGAACTGATCCTCTTATTTTAAATTTATAGCTGCTCTTCGAAAAGCCACACCTGGTTCAGGACTGAGGGACTCAGCTGAAACCTGCAGCCATCAAGCCTGGCGTGGACACACAGGGCTATGGAGCAGTTTCCCCATTCGGATGAGTTTCTGTCCTCTCTCTGCCCCTTGCAGCACACAGTGCAGGCAGAGGCTCCACATCCCTGCCTGGAGAAGCCCTCACAGGCACAGGAGGGGTTTAGAAGGGCCTGGGTTCCCCTTTGCCTCTCCTCGCACAGCCTTAACTCCCTCCCTACCCCCACACCCCTCAATTCTCACGTTTTTCTCTCTCATCCTGACTCACAAGATAGGGTTTCTATAATGGAAAATAAGAGCAAAAACAAGCGTCAGGTGGTGAGTCAGAGCCATTTAACAAGCAATTTAGAAGCCCTGCTCCAAAGGCTGATGCTGGGACTGCAGCGTGAAGCAAAAGAGAACGGGACCTGCCAAAGTATCACAATCCTTACATAAACGCACATTTCCTCCTTTTTTCCGAGTAGTCTTTTTCCAACCTAGCTGTCTCTGGAAACGCTGCTGTTATCCTCTCTGTTGCTTTCTAGTGCAGAGGACGTCCTGCTCCTTTTGAAACATTCAGCTGTAGGCACCTATGGTGGGTTTCTAGCAAAGCTATCAGAGGTTGAAAAAGATCTCAAATAAATCGTAAGGTCAGCTGCTCTGCCCCCAGACAGGTCATGACCTGATATCCTCAAGACAGATGACTAATGGTCTTATCTTAAAGAAAATGTCAACATTGCTACAATCTACTGATCATCTATTCATCTGTTCACCCATTCATTCCATCAATAAAACTGGATTGATGGTTCACTTTGTGTTGGGCACTCTTCTGGATGGTATTGACACAGGACAGATTCTGCCTTTGCAGGAAGAATAAATATGAGACTATATCAATTCTGCCTTTTCAGGAAGAATAAATATGAGACTATATCAAGCTGTAGGGTCTGAGCCCATCTATCCCCAAAGAAATGAGCCCGGCAGTGTCCAGGGTCCACGGAAGTCACCTGACATGTGGTCTGAATTCTGTTGTTCCTCACTTTCTAGAAAAATGTTCAGTATCAAGACCAGGAAATCTTTTTTGAAAAATGCTTGGTAGGGGATAAAGCTGTGTGGACGAAAAAAAGGCCACATACTAAACCTGACAAGCTCAACGGGCCTTACAAACAAAGGTGGTCTGAACATAAAATTTTCTAAGTAGATTGGGTCATGGTGGGTAGTCATGTCCTAGGCCTGTAGCTTCCTTGACAAAGGTTAATCTTTACCTATGAAATTGTCTATTTGTATACCTAACATATCTTTGAAATGTCAAGAGTAAATTTCTTTTCCAGGTCACACAAAGGCACAACCACTACCACCGAAGCAAGAGACCACACACCAACTCTCTGTACCGTAAATGTTAATTAGCCTGTACCCACCAATGTAGCCTGTCTCTCCGTTTTGTTGTTTATCCAGTCTCAGAGATTTCCCCACTTTGCTTTCTCCTGCCCCCTTAATGTACCACTGATGGATTTCATGTAACCTTCCTCTCATCTCCCTTGATTCTCATGTATGAAATAAGCTGCAAAACTGCTGTTCTCTGGAGCATTTTCTCTATCTGTTAAGATTTTGCTTTCTGTCGTCAGTTTGACTCAAATAAACTTTTATTAGTTTTTTTCTTAGGCCGGACGTTTTTGAATCGACAGTTCCAAGGACATTTCACTCTGGCCATGGCATCTGACCAAGCTCTGTGATTCAGCTGTTCAACCAGGCACACCCTTGAGGTCAAAGGGCCAACTTCTGTCTTCCCAGGCATCCAACTCTTATCAGCGTAGTGACACCAGTAGTATAAGGAAAGCTGTTCATATTTATTGTTATACCTGAATACTTTTGAATATGAGCTAACATTGATGTGTAACAGAAACACTCAGAAAAGCACATTCTTAAAGCACTGCACAGGTCATAGTTTGCAGGATTGCTTCAGGGAACTTGTATCATTACCACTGGTCAATCTTTAAGCTTCAGAGTTAAAGAGCAGATAAATCTCTACCTTTGTCACTTGCCAGCGGAGAGGAAGGGAAGCTTAATAACCTGGTGATTACAAACCAACACTAGCACCTTGCTCTGGCAAAGCTAAGCCAAAAAAATACTGATCCCTCACCGAGATCAGCTAAAAGAGTGACTAATGTGGATGGAAAGGTGTTCTGTGGGTGAAAAAGGGGCTCTGGCATAATACACTGAATTCACATGATTTGTGAGCAAAAAGTGCAGCATTTCGAGAAATGTCTCACTTGCGGCAAATGCACAGGCTTCCCAGCATCTTGGGGCTCCGTCGGGGTTATTTGGTCATCTGTGGGTACTTGAGTAAAGGGTTTGAGAAGCACTCACTGTCACATTGAGTTCTTAGGGGTACAAACTATGTCTCATTGCTCTGTGTATCCTCATGCTGAATTCAGGGCTACCCACAGATAGCCTGCCTAGGGATGCTTTGGCCCACCGTTCCATCGTCCCATCCTCTCGCCATTTTTGTTGAGGAGGAAGCCAAAATGGCAGCCTTCACCTGGTGGAAAGCGGTCAGTTTGGGGAGACTTCAGACAGCTGTGGGACTGAATTCTCACTCTTTCACTTACTAGCTGTGTGATCACCTCACGGAGTCTTAATTTTTTTAACTTTGAATGAGTATAAAGGGACCAGCACAACTAGACCAGCAGAAATGTGAGGGAGAGGGAGGTGTCTGCTCCAGTCCAGAAGTCTGATTTCAAATTTAGAAAGTAGGAAGGTGCAGAGGCCTCAGGAGGGAGCCCGTGGGCCTTTGAATGAGAATGGACACCCTGAGTCCACTCTCCAGGGTGGTGGATATGCTTGGAATGACCTGTCTTCCCTAAAAGATCTGGGGGCAACATGGCCTTTTTTTATAAAAACCACACACACACACACACACACACACACACACACACACACACACACGGAAAAGTAACCTCCTAGGGTGATCTGATCATAAATTCCTAACCCAGCAGGTCATGGTAGGCAGTCATACCCTAGGCATGTAAGTTCTTTAGTAAAAGGTTTATCTTTGCCTTAAGGAAGCTCTGTCCATTGTTTATATGCATCTCTGCTATTGGATGTCTTTGACATTCCTTTTTTTCAAAGTAACCACCCTCAACAGAGCACATAATCTTGTTAACTATCCTGTAATACTTGCTTTCTCTTGCCTTCATGTACTCTTTGTATTCCCTTCTTAATTCCAAGTGCATAAAAGAAGCTGCAAATTGTCTTTCTTGGAAGCATTTTTTTCCTCAGTCTGTTGAGATCTTGCTCCAGGAGTATCCTCTGTTGGGCTCAAATCAATTTTTATAACAATTCTCTACAGGTTGAAATATTCTTACGTTGACAATAATTTTGTAAAAATGTAGTTTAGTGACCACAAGAGAAACTATCATCTCTACATTGAAATGTCAAGTTTTCAAAATTGCCTTCTAAAATTTTTAATAATGTTATCTGTTCAAAGTCCATGTGCCTGATGCTTCAAAGGGCCAAAACTCAAAACATCAGAGTTTGGAGTAAGGAAAGTTTTATTATTAAGAAGGTTCCAACTGAGAAGATGGGAGACTTACTGGCTCCTCAAATCCATCTCAAGAAAGTACAGAGGTCAGGCTTTTTTTTTATGTGAAATGAAGAGAAAATAGGAGGACTTTTTGTAAAATTCAAGCCACAAGGAGAATTCCTCTTATGATTAGCATGCCTGTGTGAAAGAGAAAGTAGGAGCTATTGGCCTGAAGGCCGTGGGAACAAGGTAGGCTTCAACAAGATGGAGTCAGAGAGACTGAGTGTTTCACTCTGTTACAGTAACATTGCAATAACAATATTTCTTGATGATATTTCAGACTTATTTTTGTAGCCCATGAGTTTAGTCTTTAATGAGTTCAGTCAGTCATTGATATTTGGTTTCATATCAACCAGATATTGATTTTAACACTCAGCCCTTCCCATTCACCTAAAGAAGCAGTCCAGTCAGTGAAAGGCATCTGTAGTCCCATAGGACACTCTTACTAAAACAGACCAGTTCTAAATGACGGGTCTATGGGGAGGTGAGTGAGGGACACAGGCAAAAGTCAAAGGGTAACCAAAATAGTTGAAGAAGTTGTGAGCTCAAGAGCTTGTGATAACACTAGTCTTGGGGCTCATCCTACACTGATCCCCTTCCTTCTCAAGAAAAAAACATCTACATTTCTTTTTTGAGACCAATGCCCTGTTTGACACATCTTAGCACCTGTTCCCTCATCTTATCAATACTCCTGCTCTAATTTCTTTTGTCCAGAGGCCTTGGTTCTTCTAGGATTGGGATCTTACCTTGTTTCCTAAGTCCTGAAGGGCCCCAAAGCCTGTCGTTGAAACCCCCTGCGCTTGTGGCTACACCCCTGTTGCCCATAGTCAGGTTCTCTAAGAGCTTTCCATCTCCCAGAGCCTAACCCTGCATCTGCACAGCATGCTCCCCCCTGAGCTGAGCCCCAACTCTCTAGGATGGCCTGGTTCTGCTCCTGACTTTGCATGTGCTAAAACACAGTATCAATAGCACAGCTGCCATATTATAAGTATGGAAATGTGCTTGATCAGAGCTTCAAGACAAAATAAACTGGAATTCAAGAAATGTTTGGAATAAACAGATAAAGGAAGAAAAACATAAGTACAGGCATTTTATAAAATAGCTCTTGTACCAAGCCCCCTAATACCCAGCCTTGAATTGATAGCGATTATATCAGTAAATAGGAAGTGAGGACATCAGGGGACTCATCATATAAGTGAGGGAGGGTAAACAGATGGCTTACTGCTATCATATCTATCTTCACCTTGATTGAATGCCTAGAACAGCAGAATGGATGCTCAAGAAAATTTGCCATGTAATTAAATGAATTGGAAATCCTTCTATATTGGCCTTTACAAAGGAGACTTAATATTTAATTTTATATTTTCCAATGTTTAATTTTTTAATTTAAATTTTTATTCTGGAAAAAAAGTCTAAGACATCAGAAAGCATACAAGAACAGTACAACAGAACTCCATATACCCTTCACCTGAATTCACCAATTTTAGCCATTTTGCACATTTGTTTTCTTGTTCTCATTCTCTTACCTAAGTACAACTAGTCAAAGTCAGGAGATTTCATAATAATGCCATTCTATTATCTAATTGATTGTTCAGTAATATTCTTTATTGAAATTTTTTTTTCCTGATTCAGGATCTAATCCAGGGTTGTACTTCGTATTCAGTTTTCATGTCTCTTTACTTTCTTGTAATCAAGATCAGTTTCTCAGCCTTATTTTTTTTTGTTCTTCAGTGACATTGGCTTTTTGAAGAGTACAGGCCATTAGCTTTGCAGATCATTCTTCCATTTAAGCTTTGTTTCCTCATGATTCCAGTCAGCTATCCTCCTGATTGGAAGTGGGTTGTTCATTTTGGGCAGGATTTCTGCATTGATGATATTGGATCCTTCTCAGTGCAACACATCAAGAGCACGTGATGTTGGTTCGTCCCACTACTGGTGATCATTCAGTTAAGGTAAATTCCCTTTATATCCTCTGCAATTAATTGTGGGGATATACTCTGACGTATGTAATAGCCTATAACCTATTGTATTAGTCAGGGTTCTCCAGAGGACCAAATAGATAGATATAGATATAGATATATAGATAAAGATATACAGAGAGATAGAGATAGAGTGAGATAGATATGGGGGAGAGAGAGAGAGTTTTGTTGTTGTTTTTTTAAAGAAATTGACTCACAATTATGGAGGCTGTCAACTCCAAAATCTGTGGGGTTGGCTGGAGGCAGAATTTTTACCTCCTCGGGGGACCTCAGTCTTTTTCTCTTAAGGCTTTCCAGTGGTTGGATGAGGCCCACCACATTATGGAGTGTAATCTACTTTACTCAAAGTCTACCAATTTAAATATTAATCTCATTTAAAAAATACCTTCATAGTAACATTTAGAATAGTGTTCCACCAAATATCTGGCCAAGCCAAGTTGATACGTAAAATTAACTATCACATTCCTCAAACTTTCATCCAATGGTTTTATCTCATTGATAATTTTACTTTTAATCAAACATTACTATGATGGTTAAAAATGGCAATGTTCTAACTCTATCATTCCTCCTATATTTATTAGCCTTTTAAAAATTAGAAAATTGTTTAATAAAATCCAGCATCTATTTTTGATAAAAATGCTCAGCAAAGTGGGAAGAGAAACATATTCAACATAATATAGGCCATATATGACAAACCCACAGCTAACATTATATTCAACAGTGAAGAGCTAAAAGCTTTTTACTTTATATCAGAAAAAAAGACAAGGATGCTCACTCTCACCACTTCTATTCAACATAGTATTGGAAGTCCTAGCCATAGCATGTGGCCAAGAAAAGAAATAAAAGTCATCTAAACTAGAAAAGAAGAAGAATTTATTTGCAAATGACATAATACTACTTATAGAGAACCCTAAAGAGCCTACTGAAAGCTATAAGAACTACTAAATGAATTCAGTAAAGTAGCAGGATATAAAATATTCTAAAATTGGTTTCATTTTTATATACCAGTAATGAAATATCAGAAAAAGAAGTT
This sequence comes from Eidolon dupreanum, assembly GCA_028627145.1. Taxonomy (NCBI): domain Eukaryota; kingdom Metazoa; phylum Chordata; class Mammalia; order Chiroptera; family Pteropodidae; genus Eidolon; species Eidolon dupreanum. The sequence continues at coordinate 33,231,580 of CM053508.1, forward strand.
AAGAAAACAATTCCACTTATAATTGTATCAAAACAAAGCAAAACAACTAGGAATAAATTTAACCAAGGAGGTAAAAGACTTGTATTCAGAAAATTATAAGACATTGAAGAAAGAAATCGAAGAAAATACAAATAAATGGAAACATATACCATGTTCATGAATAGGAAGAATTAGCATTGTTAATATGGCCATACTACCCAAAGCAATCAACAGATTCAATACAATCCCTATCAAATACCAATGGCATTTTTCACAGAACTAGAACAATAATTCTAAAATTTATATTGAACCACAAAAGACTCCCCAAAACCAAAGCAATCCTGAGAAAAAAGAACAAAGTTAGCGGTATCATGCTACCTGATACCAGACTATACTACAAGGCTATAGTAATCAAAGCATGGAACTGGCACAAAACAGACACATAGATTAATAGAACAGAATAGAGTCTAGAAATAAACCCACACCTATATGGTCAATTAATCTATGACAATGGAGACAAGAATATGCAAAAGGATAGAGACAATCTTTTCAATAAATGGTGTTGGGAACACTGAACAAACACATGCAAAAAAAAAATAAATAAAATTAAACCACTTTCTTACACCATATACAGCAATAAACTCAAAATAGACTAAAGACTTAAATGTAAGACCTGAAACAATAAAACTCCTAGAAGAAAACATAGGCAGTAAACTCTCTGACAATGATCTTAGTAATATTTTTTGAATATGTCTTCTCAGGCAAGAGAAACAAAAGAAAAAATAAACAAATGGGGCTACATAAAACTAAAAAGTTGTTACACAGCAAAGGACACCGTCAACAAAATAAAAAGACAACCTACTGAATGGGAGAAGATATTTGCCAATGATACATCCAATAAAGGGTTGATATCCAAAATACATAAGGAACTCATACAACTCAACACCGAAAAGACAATTCGATTAAAAATAGGCAGAGGACCTGAATAGACATTTCTCCAAGGAGGACATACTGATGGCCAATAGACATATGAAAAGGTGCTCAACATCACTGATCAGGGAAATATAAATTAATCTTCATGCCTGTCAGAATGGCTATCATCAATAAGTCAACAAACAAGTGTTGGCGAGAACAGAGTAAAGGGAACCCTTGTGCACCGTTGATGGTTCTGCAAATTTGTGCAGCCACTATGGAAAACAGTATGAAGTTTCCTCAAAAAATTAGAACCACTATATGACCTAGTAATTCCACTTCTGCGCATTTATCTGAAGAAATTCAAATCACTAATTCGAAAAGATATATGCTGCCCTATGTTCACTGCAGCATTATTTATAGTAGTTGAGATTTGGAAGCAACCTAAGTGTCCATTGATAGATGATTGGATAAAAAAGAGATAGTACATATATACAATGGAAGATTACTGAGCCATTAAAAAGAATGAAATCTTGCCATTTGAATAACATGGATGGACCTAGAGGGTAAAATGCTAAGTGAAATAAGTCAGACAAAGACAAATTCCATACGATTTTACTTATATGTGGAATCTAAAGAAAAAAATAAATGAACAAAACAGAAACAAACCCATAGATATAGAGAACAAATTAATGGTTGCCAGATGAGAGGTAGGTTTTGGGACTAAGTAAAAAAGGTGAAGAGATTAAGAAGTAGAAATTGGCAGTTACAAAACAGTCACAGGATGTAAAGTACAGCACAGAGAATACAGTCAGTAATATTATAATAACTGTGTATGGTGTCAAGACTTATTGGAGGGATCACTTTGTAAGTTACATAAATATCTAACCACTATGGTATACATCTGAAACTAGTATCATATTGAATGTCAACTGTAACTGGAAAATAAAAATAATTTTTAAAATAAATAATTAGAAAATTGCAGATAAAGCTAAATTCTCCTCCATTTCTCAAAGGTACAGTATATGCAATTATTACTTTGATGTGCACCATTCTACAGGTTCATTTTTAAAATATTTAAATCTTTGCTTCATTTGAACTTATTCTGAGTACATTGTGTCATATGGAGTTATTTCTTTTCCACATATTATACTATCTTCCTAACAACATTTGTTGAAAAGTCCATATTTTTCCCAATGATTCAATATGAAACGTTTATCAGATTCCAATTCCACATCATTTGGATCTCTTTTAATCTTTATATTCCATTCCATTTGTTTGTCTTTTCATGTCCTGTGTTCCTTGTGTTAAGTGTTGAAGTTGTAGAACGTCTTATCTGTTGGGAGACAACTGTCTTTGGGTTTCTTGCATTTTTGTATATCTTTTGAGCTAAAGATGACTTTTTCAAGGATATGAGTGTAGCAAACAGCCTTGGAAGAGAGAGAGAGTCTCCTGGAAGCAAAGATTATGAAAGATTTAGGCTTCCTAAGTCCACACAGAAAAAAAGGTTGATAATGCTGACACTTTGGCTTTATCTAGCATCTCATTTCTACTATCAGCATCATGTAACTGTGCCAGACTAACCTGTTAACTTGCAAGAAGGATAAAATCTCTGACCCTTCCCAGTTCTTATAATCACTAGGATAGTCATTCCTCAATGCTCTTCTTGTTTAGAATTTTTCTGGTATTCTTGCATGCTTGTCGATCTAAACTTCAGAGTTAGTTAATCTAGTTTCCAAAGTCAGTCATCAAAGAAAACTAGTATTTTTATATATGGAATGTGTCAATTTCTCATTGTCAAATGTTCCTCTTTTCTATTCTCATGGTCAATATCATAAATTAGGCCCTTATCAATTTATACTTGAACTACAGCTCTTCTTAAAATTAGAGTTTGTTTTAAATAAGTTGGGAGAAAGCCCTTTTAAACCTCAGGATGAAAAACACAATGGCTGAAACATGGCTCGTCACTTACCAGAACCTGGGCTTTGTCTGGAAAATGGGTAATAACAAAGCACACTCCGTGGTGCTGTCGTGAAGATGAAATGAGTTCATACATGTGGGTCAGGCATGATAAAAGCACAGTAATTGGTAGTTATTATTATTATAATTATTTCTATTTTGTAATAGTGATCTTTCATCTCATTTGGTCAAAAAAAAAAACCAAAAACCCAGCTCTAACCATTTTAATATGTGCAAATCTGTATGGTGAGGAACCTTGAGAGAATTCTTAAAATATGAGAATATGATTTACTGGACACCTATCTAACATGAATTCATTACTTCGACTAATATGATTGCAATCATCTATAAATAAAATCCTCTCTCTCAAATGTATCGTTTAATTGAAAAACATTTTGTATTCCTCTTGGAGGCCACTTCATCATTTTTACAGTTTAATGAGAATGCAAGCCCTGCTTATTCAGGAAAGGGAAAGTAATGGATGGTTTTGTTCTGTGTCAGAACTATTATGATAATTCTGAGTCCTATGTCCTTAGAATGGTTGGTTCATAGATTAAAATTGATAGAAGTCACTGCAAGCTTAAGAGTTTTTAACTGGAATTTGGTTATTTGCTATATTCTAAGGCATATCTTTTCAATTCTCATTATTTCATTTGGATATTCAAAGTGAAGACCTTTAATGCCATAATAAAGTATCCGAATGATTTCCATGGTAATATGGCAGCTTTTTTTTTTTTTTTTAGGCCTAAATCTAAAATGCAAAGGGAGCCCTGAGTTGTTAAGAACAAGCCACTTTTCCATAGGCAGAAGGAAAACTCAGGCATAGCTTGTGTAGACTGTTTGGAGTGGCCAGGTGGGACTTGAGGCAGGTCTCCAAGCCCAAATACTCCACCCACCCACCCAGCACTCCTGCCCTGCTCCACCCCAATTCTATGGCTCCTTAAGACTCATTTTAACAGGAGAAATCAATGAGCTAGTTAACATCAGCTGGTTAGCAGGTATAAGAAAACATGACTGACACATTTCTCTGAAAGAAATATCTTATGAGGAGTTACGAAGCCGA
>CM053508.1:33235592-33251528 GCA_028627145.1 Eidolon dupreanum
AAGCCTTTGTCAGATCCAGGTGCTCATTCTCATGTGTTGGCACCACAAGTCTCACCCACACTTTGCTTATGGTTCTTATAGACCCTTCTCATTTCCTGTTTGAGTGCACTATCTGTTTTCTGCCATAACAGATCACTACAAACTGGGTGGCTTAAAACCAAAACAATATTCTCATATAATTCTGGAGTCTAGAAGCCCTTGATCAAGATGCCAACTGCTGGCAAGGCCAGGCTCTGAGACTCTAGGGGATGCTCTGTCCAGGCATTTCTCTTAGCTTCTGGTGTTGCCAGCCATCCTTGGCATTCCTTGGCTTGTAGTCGCATCACTCTGATCTGCCTTCCTCAGCACATGGCACTCTCCTCTCCATGCATCTACTCTTCTTATAAAGACACCAATTATATTGGATTAAGGGCACACTTTATTCCAGTATGACTGCATCTTAACTTGATCACATCTGCAAAAACTTTCCAAATAAGGTCACATTCACAGGACTTCAACTACCTTTGTGTGTGTGTGTTTGCTTGGGGGTGTCAGGGTTGTGGGGAGATACGATTCGGCAGAACAGGGCCTGACCAATGTAGTAACCTAAAGGGGCTTTTCTCTTCCTCCAGGTTCTCACGCCCCCAAATCTCCCTCCCCTGGTCCTTTCTTCCCACCTCTCCTTCTTTAAGTTGCTTCTCTATTTGATTTCCCAACTACTTTAAAGTCCCCCTGAAAACTCTTCTTTCTGTCCTGGTCCTATTGCCACCACTCTAGTTTTAAGGCATTCATTCATTTCCTTTGCCCTGTCCTGGTCTCTGGACTAAAGCGGCACCTCGCAGACCTCAGCGGTTTGCGCATGGCATTCTCTATGTTATCAGTCCAGACAAGACGGGCATGCGATATGCAGTCGCCCAGTGAGAACCAAGGGGAGGAATTCTGTTTGATGCACAGGGGAAGTCTCCACGCTTCTCTCCCATGTGCGCACGCTCTCCTGGAGCGTGACTCAGGAAGCACTGCAGCGGGCGCAGCCTTCCTACAGCCACGAGGGAACTGGTTTTAGAACGAGATAAGAATCATGCGGATTGAGAAAAACTGAAAGAAAATGAAAAGACGGAAAGAACTGGGTCACAGTTGACATTGTAGAACAGCTGGACCAACCAGCCCCGAAGGCTGCCCTGCCTTTGGACTTTCGATTATGTAACCTAAAAAAGAAGTTCTGCGTCATCTAAATGTGTTTAGGTTGGGGTTTGTTACTTGCAACCAGAGGCAAGTACACCGCTACGGTTTTCCATGTTTCTAAATGACTAAGAGGATAGAAAAAAATTAAAAGCAAATCAGAAAACGACTTTCCTGGATTTGAGGGGGGACAGTCAGAATTCGAGGCTACCCGGTTTTCAGTCAAGATGTTGACAGGGATCACCTCAACTACTCTTCCCGGATTCCTGGTTTTCAGCCCTAGCGGGTCTGTCCTGAGTGGATGCTGCCAGCTGGCCTACGGCTGGAAGTCCTGTGGACAGCGAGTGGGAGGCCAGCTAACCTCGGCAGATCTAACAGACTAGTTTGGGGCGAACAGGTCAGCAAACTACACGTGGAGAAGGTAGCTTTTCCAAGCATTTCAAACAACTGTTGGAAAGAGACAGAAAGCATGCTTAATATGAAGAAGCCTACATTAGGACTTCTGGATAGAAATGAGAACTGAATATAAATATTTACATTTACTCCTTCCTTAAACTCACTAATACACACACACACACACATACACACACACGTATTTTATATATATACATATATACATTACATATATAATATATGTATTTTATATATATACATTACATATATATACATATATGTATTTTGTATGTATATATACATGTATATTTTTTAATGTATAAACCCACAAGAATCAGAGAGAAGACAAAATTGACAACTTTGGAAGCCAAAAAGCAGGTACATGAGTGGTAAGTAACTTAGCCAACTTCAGAAAGCTGGATCCAAAACCAGCAGTAGGGAAGCCAGTACGTGCACACGTGCACGTGCACACACGCGCACACGCGCACACACACGCGCGCACACACACGCACACATGCCTCGGGGTCAGCAGCACCAGTACCTCAGGAGCAGGGATGAAGGTGGGGCAACTAGTAGGAATTGGACCCTTATGCCCCCTCCTTTCTCAGCACGGTTGGGTTTTAATACTGCCCCACCACCTCAGTAGTGGTTAAGACTCTTGAGGGGGTAAAACGAAGGGTCACAGGCTCAAGAGACAGCTGACACAATTGAGGGTGGGGTACTAGATGGCAAACAGGGCTTAAATGGAGGTTTACACACTGAATAGTAAGCTCCTCCCCCCAGCCCCACCCCCAGAGCTCAGGACTGTCACACTTTAACCCTTCCATCTGGATCAGCTGAAGGGAAAAAAAATCTAAAAATGCCACCTTCTAGGTTTCTGCAATAAAATGGCTCATCCAGACTTCCTACAGTGAAGACCATGGGCAGGTGCACAGAACTCCCTTTCAGCTTTTTAGATCCCTCCTCTTAAGTTTGGTCAGACAGCCAAGAATCACAGGACACTGGAGGAAATGTGCTGTTTGAAAAACAGACTAAGATACAAGCAAATCAGAAAAGAGCAACTTGGAGAAAATAGAAACTATGCAGGGGAAGAGCCCTTAAAACACCCAGAGCAACAGTCTAAAAGTTACATGAGCAGATCTTGCCATCATGAAATATAAGCTGGGCACTATCACAAATAACAATTCAGAAAATTAAAAAGACTCTTTGAATTAAAGACATGATGGCAGAAATTTAAAATGCATTAAAGAGTTTGAAAAATAAGTTGATCAAATTTCAAAAGTAAAACAAAAAGAAAAAAATAAGAGATAAAATTAAGAAAATTAATTAAAGAAAATTAAGAAAATTAGAGAGCTAGTCAAGGAGGAATAACATCTAAATAACAGGACTTCTAGAGAGATCAAGAAATAGAGGGGCGAGAACTTTAAAAAAATTCATGAAAATGGCTCAGAATCAAAGTACATGAGTTACCAGATTGAAAAGGCCCACTGAGTGTTCAACACAATGGACAAAATGGACCCACGCCGACGTATATTACCATCAAATTTCAAATTACTAGAAGCCAAGAAAAGATCCTACAAGCTTCTAGAGAGAAAAAAACTTTTTCATACAAAAGATCAATAATCAGAAAGCCTTGGGCATTTTAATAGTGACGTCAAAAGCTATGCGACAATGACTTTCAAAATTCCCAGGGAAAATGGCTTTTGACTGGAATTGTACAAGCAGCTAAATGTCAATCAAATGGGAAGGTAGAATGAAAACATTTTCATATGAGACCCATCAAAAAAGTTACCTCTCATGTTCCATTTCTCAGGAAGCTACTACAGAAAAAACAAAACAAAATGAAACAAAAAAAAACCTTAAAAAAAAATCAAGAAAGATGATGACGTAGGATATACAATACAGGATGTAACAAAGTAGAGAGGTAAAGGGAACCCTAGGATCTTTCTGGCCTCCAGATGGGCGTCTGTCACAAGGTTCCAGAAGAAACATCTTTAAAATTATGAAAATGATAAAATATGTAGTGTATTCGATTGTATTGAGAGATTATTAAACCAAGGGAGATTTGAGGTTAAATTAGTAAAAATATGTAGAAAGAAAGCAAAATTTAAAAAGAAAGATTAACTCTAGGTAAATCAAACTATGGTATTGTGTAGAGAAGAAAAAACTAATTATAGTATAATATGTGGCTTATGCAAAAATAGCACTTACACGAGCATAATAATGTGGCAGTGAATATTAATCTAACACAAATAACTATATAACTGTATCGAGAGGATGGGAACTCCCCACACACTAGTGTGCATTTGTAGCTGGTATGAATGGCAGGCTGTGTGTAAAGAAAAGCTAAATTCTCCTCTATAGCACGAAGTTAATACATAAAGTTTAAAACTGAAAAATCAACAACTAATTATATAAGAAGGCTATTTAGAGATAAACAATCAGATAAAACAATTTAAAGTGTTCCTTAGGGAGAGGAAATTGGGCAGGTCAGGGAAATGGAGAATTGCTCTTTTTCAAAAAAAAAAAACACCAAGTCTTGTAGAGATCTTTGCCTTTTTAGATTTTGTGCATTCAATGTGATAAAAATAAAAACTAATTAAAAAATACACTACATTAGTACAGAGTATTCAAAATGATAGACCGGGGTTGGACAGTTTTTTTTTCTGATCAATGTTATCTATCTTTATTATAATCATATTGATTCCAAAAAAAGTCTTGATAAAATATATAATCATTTCATAAAGCTTAAATGAACTTATAATTTCCTTGGCCAATTTACAAAAGCAAGAGAATATTATTAATACTTTTTAAAGAAATATTATTTTTTCTTTTGAAATATAAATGAATATACAGATATTTTATTCATTTAACCTAAACCATGAAACATTTTTTTAAATGAGCTTGATTCTTCTTTATACCTATTGTGGAAATCACAACTTGATGTGTATTTCTTTTAAACACACCAAGTTTTGCTAACAGTCATGGCAGAAAACAAAATAAACAGGAATCAACTAAAAAATAGTTTCCAATATTTTTAAAGTCTTCACAAATAAGTGAATTAAATAAACCTTGTCAATAAAACTGGTCATTTAAGTTTATAGTGAGATCACTTTTAGACTAATTATGATTTATAAGTTTTAATATTAATGAAGTTTAATATGTTTTTACAGTGTTTCTCAGAGGCTTTGAAAACACAGACTGAAGACATGAATGAAAATATTTCAACTTTTTATTGGACAAACGGTGGGTGTGGAGAGGGAATGAAGCTGACTGAGTGCCTTACCTTCTCTTGTAAAAATAAACTTGAGGTAGCAGGTGATCAGCCGCTCTGCACACAATCTTTCCAAGCTGTTGATTAAGGGAACATAATCTGAAAGCCTATAACACCACCATTTACTGTGCGTTTTGCACCTCACTGGGTGCTCTGGAGAACAAAGAGGGGCCAGCATGGTGCTGTTTCCTATATCTGCTGTCAAAACCACAGTGTTTAGGGTCCACCATTCTTAGATTTTTTTTTAATTGAAAGGATATAGAAATTTCAGAGACCAGTCAAAAAGCTTCATATGCACATTAATCTCTACTAAATGCCACACCCAACTGATATTTGATTTTTATCCACATGAAATTCAAACTTCAGCCTGAATGTCAACATCTACACCTAAACTTCCTGGGCCCACGGCTGATGTTGCTGGTGCAGTGATTGCGGGAACAGGGTGAGAAAATAGGATGGTCAAGGAGAAGGGCTTGCAGATTCAGCAGAACCCCTAAAGGGAGTTCCAGGAAATGGAGGGAATGTTCCAAACTGTTCATAATCTTCCCAGGGCAGAGATGGGAGCCTGACTCAGATCATGAGGGAATCTTATACTTTATTTTGCAACAAAATGGGGTCCAAGCAGAGCATGTGTGTATAATATTCATAGTTTCTCTATGCAGAGGTTCTGATATGTCAAAGGAAAGGAACAGTAGCCTTGGCTGAAATACCTTGATTAAGAAAATGATCGAAAAATTATACAGAGGTCCAGAGTACCACTAAAGCCTCCTCAGGAGACCCCCAAAACATTTTTTTCCCCAGATCAAACTCAACACATTTGCTCAATTAAATGAACATTCTTATTTCTATAGATTCCATCAGCATGTCACATACTGGTGTGGACAAAACAAGAGAGCAGAGGCCTGGGAGGAAAGGCCTGGGAGGAAAGGTCCAGGATGTGAGAGGCATTTTGCAGTTTATGGAGAGGTGACCACTGGCATCTCTTTATGCTTGAAATCCAAACCTTGCCTTGGAGACAGTCATATCTAAATTTCATATCCTGAAAAATATATAGGAATGAAAACATGCCTGTATTTTAGCTATATCACCATGCTTATCATGCTAGTCATCATAGTTTCTAAAGACTCAGAATGCTTTAGAAACTGCATTTTCCCATGTAAAGATTTATTAGAGTTGATGGGAGGCAGGAGTTCCAACTTAAAGTTCGGAGTTTAAACAGCTGTCCTCAGTGACTGATGTCACGTTTCCATGTGTGTGCTAGAGTAAAGTTGCTGTTCCAGAAAGGCACATGTTGTCATTAATCATAGTGTTTACATCATGTCTTTACAGTTTTTATTGTGCTTCCACACATGATACTGAGTGCTAGTTTTGAACCTTTGTTGCATATTAGAATCCCTGGGAGCATTTAGAAGAACCCAGCGTACCCAGGCTACAACCCCAGAGTTCCGATTCCAGTTGTCTTAGGTGAGGCCTAGGCATTGGAATTAGAGCTCCTCGGATGGTTCCAATGAATAGCCTTCAGTGAGGACTACTGCTCTGACAGCTTCCCAACACACACAGGACAAAATCCAAGGTCCCTGTTATGGCCCACAAAGCCTTATGTGATCAATTCGAGTCCCCTGTCCCTCGTCCCTTGCTCACCACACTGCAGACACAGGAGCCTCTTTGCTGTTCTCAAACACGCCAACCAAATTCCCATGTCAGGGAATTTGCCTTTGTTAGGGTCCCTTCTGGAATGTTCTTCTCCTAGGTATTTGCCTGTCTTGCTCCCTTACGCCATTCAGATCTCTGCTCAAATGTCACCTCCTCAGAGAAGCTCTCTTTGGACATCCCATCTGAAATATTAGCCTTCACCACTCTCCATCTCCTTACTCTGTTTATTTTTGCTTCATAATACTTGAAGCACATAGCATCAACACCTGATATATATCAGTTTATCTTGCCTGCATCAATGCCTGGAAAACAGAAACTTAATAAATATTTTTGAACGAATAAAGAGTGGATGAGGATAGATGTAAAATAATGCAAACTCTGGCATGTCGGAAGTGCTTGATAAATGTTTCTTTCCCAACTGTATACATAAAGTCAGTTGCTTTCACATGTGACCTTGTGACCTACTACTGAGGAAGTGACCCCTGTTGGAATTTGTATAAGTCCCATAGAGAATAAAAGTCCACAAATGCCAGTAGCAAGAAAGAAACTTCTAGATATATAAATACCCAGTATCTGATAATAGCCTTCTGATATGCATTCATGAAAAATTCCTAATAAGATATTTCTGACAATTTACAAAAGCTGTTGGTTGGCGCCACATTTTCCAAAGCACATTCTCTTCTGCCACCTCGTGGCCAAGATGGGAAACTTCCATACAAACAGTTTGCGATGAACTTCGTTCGCTTTGTCAAAAGAAAAGTTCAGGGTTGCTGGGCTTGCCCGGAGTCTTTTTGCAAAACACTTTTGGTCATTTGACCAAGTCCAGCTTCTCAAACTTCCATTTTTTTTTTTTAAAGAAACATGAGAGAGCTGAAGTGACTGCTTCATTCAGTGGCTTCTGCTGGAAGGACAGCTGAGAGAAGTAACTGAGTGTCACCCCCCCAGAGCCCAGCTGTGCCTGAACTTTGTCCTCCCACTCTGACACAGTCCCATAATTAACAGGTCACAGATAGACCCTGATGGTTTGGTCTGGGCACTCAATAAATGCTCATTCACTCCACGGCAGCAGGCTTTTTCTATCTTGTACCCCCAGTTACCTTAAGGCACATTTAGCACGGAGCAGGTTACCAAATAGTCACTGTTGAAGGAATGAGATAACAACTGCTGGAACTTACAGAATACTTACTACACGCCATGCACTGTAGGAAGCTCAAGCACTTTACAGACATCAGCTCCTAAATTAGGGTGACCAACTTGTCCTGATTTGCTCAGGACTGCCCAGGGAACTGACTCAGTTTCTGACAGACAGGGACAGTTCATCCCTATATTTATCAGTGCAGGCTGCCATAACAATATACCACACACTTCGGGGCTTAAACAACACAACAGAAATTGTCTTACAGTTCTGGAGGCTGGAAGTCCAAGGTCAAGATACCATTGTGGTTGTTTTCTAGTGAGACCTCTCTTCCTGGCTTTTAGACTGCTGTCTTCTCACTGCAGAGAGGGGAGATCTCCTTTCCTCATCTAAGGACACGAATTCCATCGTAAGGGCTCACTCACTCACTCCTGGGATGCTTGCTCTGGGTCCTTAGTACTTATTGGACACATATGGGCTGTGACTTTGAGTGGCTGAGTGGGACATATAGTCTCACCTCGTTTTATTAAGCTTTGCTTTACTGCGCTTCACAGATGTTACAGTTTTAACAAATTGGAGGCAAGACCCTCCCCCAGCAAAAAGTTATTACTTGCTTTATCGTGATACTTGCTTTGTGGTAGTCTGGAACCTGCAACACTTCCCAGGTATGCCTTACTGAAAACTGTTTGCTTGTAAACCAAACCAAGGACCTGAGTTAAGACTTGTGACTTACTGAAGTTTAGTCTCTCTGAAAGCTGGTCTTATTGAAGACTAGAATCCAGGCCGAACAGCAGGGGGCAATAGAGAATGTCTTCTCTGCCCAAAGGTGCAGTTTAGGAAAGGGCTCTTGTCACCTTTTGCAGGCAACTACAAAGCTGGGGAAATCTGTCAAATGAAGTTCTGTGACAGATGGCCTGTACCTCCCTTCTCTCTCTTTCCTGTGGTGATGGCGGACAGAGAACACTTTAGGAGGCCACTAAGAAATGGAAACTGTTAAGGGAAATGCTTTTCTGTGGAATGGGAATAATAATAGTAATCTACATTATCGGGGTATTGCAAGGATTACATGCTTGTAAACTTCATGAAATAGAGTGCATAACATGCTGTGCATGCATAACATGCACATATCCAGTGTCCAACAAAGGTTAACTACCACTGTTTGTCATGAAAAAAAAAAAAGGCTACAAAATATAAAAATTCCAGAATGCGTGACAACAACCTATGGCTAAATGGTCAATAAAAATCAAATTTGAACATACTTTTAATGAAATAATTTTATAAAATCTAAGATAGATTGCAAAATAAATATTTTACTGTCTTGAAATAAAGAATAGTCACAGAATAAAAAATATTGTGGAGAAATGTGTAAACAAAACAAAAATAGGTCACTATGAAAAAGCTTTGTATGTACATTATAAACACTGCCCAAAATATTCCAGCTTTTTGATATAAGCAATGAAGTCCTGCTATTTCCAATGAAAGCATTTCCATTATCAACATGAGTTGCCATGGTGAATTGTACTTTAACAGTAGCCAGTCTTTCAAGTCAGTGTACTATTTTGATTATACGGTGATTAGCCCAGAACTTAGAGAAAGGCATAAAGCACAAAAAAATGGGGACCGAGGAAAGGGCAGAAGACCAGAGGTTACTGATCTGTCCTCATCCACCCCTGCCCCATGACATTTGTCATTGTCTAATGTCTCTCATCTAGAACACTGATGTTGGCACCTATCAGTCTTGATTATGTTTAGAAGAAGTGGATAAAAGCTACAGGGCAGATAACTCTGAAAACTCAATGCTGATGAGCAAAGCCCCCAGTTCCCCTCTAAGCCCTCATCATAGCCTTTAAAGGCTAATGCAGATGATGTAGGTGTCATTTCCATCTCTATGCAAAGCACTCTACAGTGTTAACATCAGAGTTGATAGAGGGGCGTGACTCCACTCAAATATTTTTAAGTCTATTGTATGGCAGACACCCTCAAAGGATTTTTAAGACCTCAGGATGTCTAGTGTTCTGTTTGTTTCATAGGAGAAAGAAATGAGATCGAAAATGTCCAGAGTGGCCCAAACTTACCCAGAAGTTCTAAGAGAAGTTAGGACTAGAATATCTCTTGAGGGTTTAGGATTAGTTCTCTTTTGCTTATTGACAAGAGAGGAGTAATGAAAACATTGCTCAACTGTAACTGTTGGTTTCCCCCATCAAAGGAACAGATAGAAGTTAGAGGGTAGAAACAATGGGAGAGACAATAATAGTCATCCCTTACAGCTAGTCTTTTACACTAGACTTCATTACTTAGGCTCATCAAATCATTACTGAACGTTCAGTTCTCTGCCCCTTCCATCTCACTCCTCATAGCCCAAGAAGTTTAAGACATTTGGCACACAGAGGACTACCATGTTCTAGAAACTGAATGTGGAACAGGGCACATACAGAGCTTTCAGTCTAGGGCAAGCTAGAGAGCTATGATACACTTAGGAATGTGGATAGGGAAACTCCTGGAGGAAGTAGCTTCAACCCTAAAAATAAGAGGAGAGGGCTGAGCCAGAAAGAGGTAGAAGATGAGCAGTGTCTTAGGACCTGATTTTTTTTTTTTTTTTTTTTTGCCTTTGACCTGGAAGTAAGAACTCGATGTATTACAGGAACTAGAAGAAACTCAATGTTGGCTGGATCAGAGTATGCAAAGAGAAAGGAGATACGTCCAGAGGAAAAAGAGCCATAGAGGCCCCAGTTAAGGAATGAGCATTGATCCTAAGAATCAGGAAAGTCTTCAGTAAGGTTCGATCATCCCATTTGCATTTCTCACTTTGTACTTTGAGTCCTTTCCTTCATTCCATCTCCACAGGTCAATGACAAGCTTGTGCATCAAGCATCTTAGAGGTGCAACATGGGTCCTTCCTCTTAATCCAGGAACCAGTTCCAACATTCAGAGATATGTACAAGTTTGTCTAAGAATAGTTGCTTGTTTTTTCAGGAATACCGAAGTAGACTTATTCTGGGTCTGAAACCTGGAAATGGTTAAATGATAAATACAGGATGAATTAGGCAGTAAGTGTTTATAATGTTTTGGAGGAATTTTTATTCAAGCAGAAAAATGTTCATGAGCATTGAGAAAAACACTTTGAGATGATAAATATACACATAGGAAGATCCTAGTAAGAAAAGAGAAATGTAGATATACACATCCTTGGGGAAAATAGGAACAGGAAGAAATAAATCTCAATATTTCATGTTTCTGGAATTTATTATATGTGGACATTTCTTTTGTTCATGCTTTTATCAACTTCTTATGAAATTTTAATAAGTGCGCATAGTTTCAATAATCAGGAAACATGTTGAGGATTTTTTACCCTACCCAAAGACACATAGACACTTATTCTTAAGAGCAGGAATTTATTTCTTATCATTGAAACTCCAAAAATCATCACTGGCTTTTGTCTGAGTGATCTTTTGAGTTATACATAATTTAAAAAGAGGTGGGGACGGGAAAAACAAAAGAAAAAACAAAAGAAAAAGGTTAATAACTAGCTGGTGCTACTATCTGAAAGCCTATCAATTCACTTTCACATTGTCTCGTGCTCCATTTAGCATTATTTTCATGAAGTGTTAGAATGCAAAAAACATGGAACTTTGCCACCCTTTCAAAAATTAAGTTAGTTCCAAAATAACTTCATCGGTGTGGTAGAAAAGGAGTTAAATGCAGGATATGCTCTCAGGGTTGTAAAAGAGTGTGTGTGTGTGTGTGTGTGTGTGTGTGTGTGTGTGTGTGTACTCATGCACATTTTAAATAAGACTTCTCTTAAAATAAAAAAGGCTTTTTCCAGTTTTAGTTTCATTGATGGTTTCTTATAAAATAGCCTTCTTGGCTTGGTTCACAATTCTGAAGTCTTCCCCGTCAGGGGCCATACTACAGAGTGTCCTGCCACCTGGGGACAGTGGTCAGGGCCTGTTCTGGGCCCAATCCATCCTCCACTTGCTTGCTGACATTCACATCTGTGTTTGCGAGACAGGATCCAATGTATAGTACGGGTTTTCTGGGTTCTTTTTCTCTTTATCCTTATCAAACTGAGCTTCAATCTCTGCCGGATTGACGTAAGTATAGAATTGAGCCATGATGGCAAAGATGACACAGACAACCAGAAGCAATGCAGCAAACAGAATGTACTCGGCCCACTTTGAAGAAGTCGGAGTTGGAGCAAGAAAAAAACAGAAACAATACAAGTTATGTAGTGTATATGGCACAGGTATATTTTCTTGCTGTGTCCGGATGGAAGGTGCTTTTAAATTAAATTGTTATAGAAAATTGGTAGGCCACTGCCATAAATGTCATGGTCACTTGTTGCCGCAGATACAGAAGGGCCAGTTTTTCTTGAATGCACGAATTTAAAGATAACATTTTTTTTTTTTTTTTATAGCACTGGAATGCAGAAATACAAGACTTTGGGAAGATGATAGAAAATTTCTGAAAAACCGAAGTCTTAAGGCATGTAGCTGGTCCCAGGAAGGATGGAGACCAAGAGCACCAGGCAACACTCTTGAAAGGAAAAGAATGTGATGGACTATTTGCAGTTAAAACTCCCGTCTTATTCCTCCGCAGTGCCTTGAGGTCATGAGCATGCAGATGCTCTGGTGGGACCCAGTAGGGGAAGTGATGAAATTGATGGGCTGAGGTAAGGGACAACTCCCTTAGGAGGTAGATATGCTAATGTGCTGAAGGAGGGAGCTTAAGTATCATAAAAAGCCTTTACTTTATTGTAGCTGGAAATATTACAACCATTTTTATAATGGCTTTAACTTTAGGTATTATGACAGTTTGTAGATAACATGTCTGGTTTGAGACCATTAAGTTGCATTCACTGAAGCTGGGGAAATCTTTTCTTTGATAGTAAACCACGTTAATGTGTACACACATTAACCCAATCTGGTTATGTTGGTTGTCAATTTCCAACTGTGTAACACCCAGTGGAAATAAGAATCAGTATATGCTTGGCCTGAAGACCATTCTGTAACTGCCCTATCTGGCTGGCCTGGCAGTTTTATTCAGCCACTAGCTGAGATGACCATGTATATGTAGATGGCTAGGGAGAGTCATCATGATGACCATTCATAACACAGAGATACATACAATCTCCTTTTCCAAGCCATACCTGTTCATTGAACTGGCCTGCCTCTGCCACGATAAGCACTATAATGTTGCCAACAGCCACTGTCAATAGCCACCCTGCTTGAAGCACCGACTTCATGTTGGAAGGAGCCTGAGAAGCAAAGAGAATCTCAAACTAGATATCAACCTTAGCAGCAGAACACAACTCACCGAGGCATTCCATTAAACCGTCTACCCTAAAAATGCACATTAAAAGTCAAGCTGGTTTAAATGTAAAAGGGATAATTGCTTGGATAGCCAGATACCCTAAATGCTCAAGTTGCAGGAACATACAAAGATTCCTATTTCACTCTCCACATACTTGCTAAGTTGCCATCCTAGTTAAATGAAAAAATCTACAGATGAACTGATTCTGTTTCTACAGAAGAGGGTCCAAGTGAAGCCACCCAGCACGACACCTCCTCCCCACATGGAAGGCTGCTTTCTGAGCCATCAGCATGCTCTTCTGTGAGCTTTCTTGACACGTCTCCAAAACCTCTCTTTAAACTCTTGCCACTTGTGTTAGAGTCATCTCCTTTATTAGACTGTGAGGTCACTGCAGAAAGGGATTATTCAGTTCACATTGACAATCTTTACTGCCGAAAAGGTGCTTGATATTGTGGGGATGCAATGACTATAACTGTAGTTTTGATAAAATCATTCATCAAAATTAAAAAATTAAGCTCTAAATCTGATATCAGCAAAATTTGCCTCATTAGTATAATATACATAAAATTAATAATATATTTTGTTGTCTTTTAAAAGCTAGGCCTTAATCAGTGTTTATTAGGAGCTACAGAGAGACCTCAACTGAACCTTAAGGATAATGAGGCCACAGACCTGGAAATGAGCACTATTATGACTTATGACTTGCGGATACCATCTGGTTGTTTCAGAAAGCAGTCTACTGACTATTAGGATCTGGTGACAATCAATATAGTTTTTCCTACTTAGGACTATAAACCTCTGTGTATGACTGTGGGGATACAGACACATGTAATATATACTCACGAAGCTAAACAGTAATATTCTTAGTCAATAAAGACAAGACTTGGTGATCTCAAAAACCTCATTTGATGGAACATACCAGAATGCTTTCTAGAATTATTTAAAACTATAACTATATAGCTACCCCAGATGTACATGAAGTCCCAGCAGCATTTTTGAAAGCAGGGGTGTAGGGGGAGGGTGGTGAAAACAATGAAAAAGAAACCTGAGAATAGGAGAACTCCAATCCTGTGACAGAGAAAATGACCTCGCCGCAGGTGATAAGGAAATACTGTGGGATTTGCAGAGCTATGTTAACTGCGTTGGGTGAAATATCTCCAAATATCTTCGGTTCGGGGCAGCCATCACTCTAAACCGATGAGGCAAACGTGAGAAGAAAAAATTAAAATCGAGATCATTTCTAAAATAAAAATTGCTCAAACAGGCAAACTGAGTTTGGACTTCTAGGGTTACATCGTATGGTTATCAAGTATACATTTTCAATGTAAATACACAACACTGCATTTTATACTCGTGATGGCCTTTGGTGGGATTTGAAAGTATCTTCACTAGTGTTTTCCTCTTAAATAAGAGAGTAGATTGGTAGTCAGGTATGTTTAAAACATTGCCATCTCTTTGAATTAAAAGCATCAGGTACTGGTCAATGTGAACTTTTTAGTAAGAGTTAAGTCAGTCTGTTCAGTTTTATTTTAATGGTGAACTTAAGTTAATGATAAGTTAAAGACTTGGTGATGAACTGAATTAATTCTAAACCTATTTAAAATACAGATCCGAATACCACTCTAGTTAAATCATTACTCTGTCCTAAGTGTGAGAGGACTCAGATTAAGAAAGTCTGAGTAGCACTTCTGATATGATGGAATGGGTTACTAACCTTCCTTGTGATTACATAGGTATTTGCACTACCGAATTCAAGGTTGGATGATTCAAAAGAATTTCTACACTGTTCTGAAATCCCTGCTAGGCTTAGTGTGAAGGTTTTTCTATGGGGGAAAAAAAAAGAATATAGGTTAACATTCTTGTTATTAAAAGCTTAAATGTATTGTTTAAACAGAAAAGACTTGAAATCCTTGAACTTGGTACAAGGTGTCCAGTATAGGTACTTACTTGCCAGAAGGAAAAAACTGATATTCACTGCTACTATGAGGGGCGATGTTTATATAAACTTTCCCATCCATTGTGACATTCAAATTCTCATTAAAAGCATTTACAAATCTGAAACAGAAAACCATGTATCTTGTGACTGGACTGTGGAATGATTTGTTCTAAGTCACATATGTGCACCAGAAGTTGGTCTATCCTCCCTATCAGAACGAATTTAAGGTATTTACAGAAGATTTTTAGAGTAAAGGCAGAAAGTAAGCAACTCCAGGCTTGCCCTTGCTCATCCGCTCATGAGAACACATCTGAAAAAGAATTTGTTTAACACAGTTAAATGCCAGGAACTGTTCAAAGTACTTTGTAACTAGGAACTATTTCAGTGATGTTTTGGGATATTAAGTATGGGCTGAAATATGTGATGGTTGTTTCCCCTTTAAGAAGGCAGCCATGCCTCTGTGTTCCTTGCTTCAGAAGCTTTAGAACTAAAGTGGTGAAGGACCAAAACCAGAAGTTGCTGAGAACCTAAAAGACAGCCTCTGACTGGGGCTTCTTTTTGGGGGTTGGTGAGGGAAGCCCATTTATTTCTTTTACCTCTAAAGAGGAGCCTGGGACAGGGAGGCACTCCAAGGACTGGAGAGGAAGAAGTGGACCAGCCCAGCAATCAGAAATGGTTTTGAGGAATTCCCTTCCGGCGGAGGAGACCAGTGCCTGCAGGTCCTGGAGTGACAGCAACCAGCACCCCGCTGGAATAGAGCTAGGAATGGAATGCCCCCAAAGACTTCCAGTTTCTGCAAATTCCCCAAGCCCAAGCTTCACATGGAACCAGCTGAACTGTTTGCCTTCAAGGGACAGTACAGGTGGTGACAGTGTGGGCGGATGACTACAGATCTCTTCCTTAAATGTCCCAGGCTATAGAAGGCTCTTATGTTCTTATACTACCCCAGGGAGAAGGGTGCTGCCCAAAATAAGACCAGCTGATTTTTCTTACCAAATAGGTGAGTGAAGGTTTACAGTAGACTATCCGATTTAGAGAATAAGAAGTACTAATAGAGTACACCTAAGTACAGAAAAT
>CM053508.1:33252028-33289474 GCA_028627145.1 Eidolon dupreanum
CCTAAACAAAACTAACTTCCCCCCAAACACAGAAGATGGAAAGCATCTCATCATCTCTTACTCACGACCAAGTCTAGAAAGGATAAATGTAATACAGCTTCTCATTGGCATCTTTACATTTAATTTCTAGAAACTATAATTTGAGTGATACTTTGGATTAGAGTTAATATTTCTATCATCTACATTATAAGGGAGGAAGAAAATTTCCTTTACCATTTTAGGTTCTTTCTGCTGATTTATCAAATCAACATGAGATAGATTAACAAGAGAAAGTAACCAAATATAATTACATACATTTGTATAGAAACCCTACATAAACGAGAGGTTCAGGGACAGCAAGGGAAAATGGGGTATATATGGCATCCTGAAGCAAAGAATGAGGTAAAATGCCTTGGGGCTTCAGAGGGGAGGAGGACAATTAACAGGATGATAAGAAGAGCCTGATGTTCAGTAATTTAGATGTTTATAGATAGGCCATAAGTTATTTCTGGTAATAACTTATGGGCAAGGCCTCAAATTTAAATCTTTAAGGGAGAGGGTCAAGGCCCCCAATTTAGATTCTTCTAGGCAGAAGTTTCTCAGGGCCTTGATTGCCTTCAGCTCAAAATATTCCACATTCCAAAGTGGCACTTGGCACTTGTTAGGGAAGCCTGTTCTGAACAACCTTTAATATATATAAGAGAGCCTTAATTAGAGGCTTTTTCAGGCTGCCATTAATAGTACTTTTTTAAGAGCAAGTTTTCAGAAATATCAGAACACAGACCTTGAATTCAAATGTATTTCTTTAAAACTCCATCATAAAGGTGGTGCTGTGGGAGGGAAGACAGGCATTCTTTCCACAGAGGCCTGGTAGCTGAGGGAGTGCATCCTATTTGCAAAGCCCTAGGACTAACAGAACCATATCCCAATCTAACCTGCCAGTCACCTACGTGAAATTGAAACCGCATTTTTCAATCAGAGGATACACCACAGCATCTACGATGGGGACCATGATAACGATCAGGATGGGGTTCACAGTCTGCAGAGGAAGTGGAGATGAACTGTTACCGTGATCTCAAAGGAGAGTTTGATCTCTGAAAACAACTTAAATATTTTCCTTACCTGCATCTGATCTGGCTCAATTTCAATACTTCCCTAAAGACAGGGAGAAAAATGTCTCAGTGGTAAGTTCCTACACGTGATCCCATAGGAGGCTTGGCAATGTTATGAAAGGGAATAAGAAAAAGGGTGAAGGGACTAAAACAAAGCAAAATATCTTGATGTCTCAAACTTACAATTTTCCCATTCATGGTTGTTGCTTGTAGTGTCCACCTAGAGCCCTTAAAAAAACAAATACGTTTACCGCATCATTTGGGAATGTGGGTTTTAAACAATTTACAAGTTAATGTTGACTTTTTTCCAAATCAGGAATGCAGTCTGAAATGTTACAGGATTAAAAATTTTTTTCAACATCAAGTTTGTCTCTCATCTCCACTGTAATACTAGGTGAGAAGAAACAACTTGCATTTCTGCTCTACGAGTTAATACAACATATGGTACTCTCAACCCTCAAGAAGGAGCTACAAAATACTACTCTTAGATAAAGCTATCCTTGGGCAGGACAAAAGTGCATTCCTCAGGCTTCTTGGAAAACATGACATCGCTGCAAGCTGGGAGCAGCTTCACACTCTGAGAATATTCTTATTTACTGGCATCACAGTTTCAAGAACATTATTATTGCTAAGAGCCATTTTGGATAGCCTAGGCTGTCCTAAAATGTGATTCCATAAAGAGAGCGAGGAATTTAAACTGGGGCAGCCTTGTTACATTCAACCTATTTTATAGGAAAAGATGACTTAGGACTGTACAAACATATATGGTTATTTCCATGGAAGACTAAAGATGTAAATGTTTCAACATAATCTATCAAATCCACTAGGGGGATATCATAGAAAGCTAGGAAATGTGGCACTGTTCGAATTCTTAGTATTTGTTAGTCCCTGATTACCATATATACATTCTCTATTTTTTATCCTCACAGCCTTGCTGTGGGTTATTACCATTTCAGAAGGGTTATAGGATTCGTCCCGTTATATAGCTAAAATGTGATGAGTGTACTGTTAGTGCCAATCCGACTCTATTCAACATGCAAAACTGTCTCCCTGGTCCTTAAGATGCTGGTCTAAATTCCATACTTGCAAATGAGGAGATTAATGTGTACACTCAATTTTTTTCCAAGAGATGGTTTACCCTTATAACAATCCTTCTTGCACAATAGAATCACGTTTGTAAATTTTTTTAAAACTCCAGTTTCTAAAAGAAATAATAATATCTTATTACTTCGGCTACTGGGCATCATGCATTGAATTGTCCAACCCTATATTGAAAAATTCCTAGGCACGCATCTCACAGCTGTGGAAGAAAGAGCAGGGTGACAGGTAATGATGGGGGTTTAGTTCCCTGCTCTAAGAATGATTTCAGGGGAGTCATTTTGTATCCCTGGATGGTGCTTCTAAACCAAGCATTCCAGTTTTGATTGAAAGATATCAAGTCCTCTCAGTTTAAATATTCTGTGGATCCTCAAAAAGGCAATATGTCCTTTTACCATGAGATAGCAGTAGAAAAACTCTATTCTCATTTTGACCAAGAGTCTTGTACACTTTGATCAAGTTTTTCCTAAGGCTCTTTTACTTGACCTAATTTACACCTTTTACACCTAATTTCTTCACTTTTTTTGTAATAGAAATGTGGATCAAACCATCTAGGGTTGGTTTTTTAAAAAAAGAAACTCAGTGTGATCTAACAATAATCAAATAAATAAATAAAGAAGCTGGAAGAGAATATTTTTAGGAGCTAGGTAACTAACTATGGTGTGGTACATTGTAGTGCTCCCCCAAATGTTTGCTAAATGAAGATGTACCAAAACATAGTTTTACATTACCTGCTGATCGAACAAGGCCCAGAACATTGGAAGTGGAATAAACAGGAACATCACCCTGGTCACCATCTTTATTTGAGCGATAAGCTGCTCCTGTAGTTGGAGTGAGAGAGGAACCAATCAGATGAGACTCCTGTCACTCACGGCCAGCAGCAGTGTTAGTTTTAGTGTAGACATATTTGCATCTAGAGAAGCTGAGTGGTGATTACGGATTCCAAAGAATCCTACCCCAGGTTTCATTAGAAAACCAGAACTTTCTAAGCTGTTTCAAATATGAGTGAAAATATCTGTTTAGGAGGTAAATTACTTGAACTTAAATGTAAATTCCACCATCACCACTTAATGCTTCTATTTTCAAACTAAAGTTATGTGATCACAATTACATATACTGGCAGATCATATCAAATAAAAGTCTATGGAAAAGTACAATTCTTTCAGATAAATTATATTCATTGTTTATCCAGTTCTTCTCAATATAAAAAAAAAACATTCTCCCAGAGTCTTATTTAATATGCTGATAAAGGTTACGAAGATATAGATAATAATCTTGTCCATGAAGACTTAATAATATGAATTGCAACTGTGGATGTTCACTTTCTAGGAGGTCACTGGGGATTCTGTGGCGATAATGATCACTCACGTCATACTTCTCTTTGGCCCAGTCCAGCCAGTGCTCCCTTTTGGGAAATTCCTTACTCCGATGCCTAAATCTATTTTTGATGGCAAACTGAAAGAAGGAAGAAAAAGCAAATTTCAAAACAGAACCAATAACTTTATCAGGGAAACACATTTCAATTAAACTCCTTTTAATGGAAAACTTGTGAGAAAAGCAAAATATAAAGTTGTACACAGTGGTATGATGGCAAGTTTAAAAGTCATAACATGAATTTATTTCTAATCTTTTATTAATTACGAGTGTGTGAGTTGGGGTAAACAAAGTCACATTGTTACTTACTCCTTTGCTCTCCAGAACCTCCAGAGAGGAGCATTCAGGAGAAATATAATGGATGACACATTTGCAATTTACATTTTCTGGTAGCCATATTAAAAGCAAAAGAGAAACAGGCACAATTCATTTTAAATAATTTTATTTAATTTAACAAACTGAAACTATGGTTTCAACATGTAATCAATATTTTTAAAAATTAATTTTAAAATTTTACATTCTTTTTTCATACCAAGTTTTTGAAATCCAGGGTCTATTTCACACTTACAGCACATTTCAATTTGAATGGCAAATTTTTACCAAATATATTTGATCTGTGTTTACATTTTATAAAATTTATGTTTGAAAAACTAGATTTACATAACTAAGTTGTTCCAAACATACTTAAAGTTTTCTAATAACTGAGTTGAGTATTGGTGTTTAAAGGGAACCA
The DNA here is from genome assembly GCA_028627145.1 of Eidolon dupreanum. Classification (NCBI taxonomy): domain Eukaryota; kingdom Metazoa; phylum Chordata; class Mammalia; order Chiroptera; family Pteropodidae; genus Eidolon; species Eidolon dupreanum. The sequence goes on from CM053508.1 coordinate 33,256,325, forward strand.
ACTTCATAAAAATACACGTATAAGAAATTATAGTCTATGGTCATGCCACCCTGAATACGCCCGATCCCATCTGATCTTGATGATAAGCAGGGTTGGGCCTGGTTAGTACTTGGATGGGAGACTACCTAGGAAGCCTGGGTGCTATAGGCATAAAAAAAAAAAAAATTATATAATTTAAATGAAGTGAAAGCCAATTTAAAATTTGGTTCAAGGCCATATGTGGCTAGAGGATACCATATTAGATAGTGGAGGTCTATAATAAATATATTATAGCCACAAAAGGAGAATGAAAACTCATTACAAAGAAATGGATTTACAAAAAAATAAATGTTATAAACATATTTTAAAATATGGTAACACTGATTCGAATACTGACCCACCCATAATAAAATTAGAGGCTTCTAAGACTCCTTGTTAGTAAGAGGCCTTTAGGAAAAGCAACGTGCATTTGTAAGGTATGGCAATGGGAGGGCTGGCTGCGGACAGGTGTGCTGAAAGGTGATAACTCAGAGCGATGGGCTGATTTTAGGATGCTGGGAAACACAATTCTCATGACTTTAAATAGCTTGAAGTTGTTCTTTTGAAGTTTGAACTTCAGTTGTCAATTACTTGGTAAGGAAGGACTTGGAGAGATCATTGGTAAGATCCCCTCCTAGTTTGGAAAAAATCGTGGTGGGAATCAATCCAATGAATGGATTGTGATGCATTTCTCCCTGATTATAGAATGTATGTATTCATGAAAAAAAAAAAATGAGGAGTGAGTAAAAGAATAGTTGTTTGACTCCATTATTTAAAGATTCCTATATTCAACATTTATTTCCTGACTTAAAATGTGTCTTTCTGTACATATCTCATGTACATGTATAGGGAAGAAAACATATTCTGCATGTCGCTATCACTAAATAGTCTTTGAAAATAAGACTTCTGATGGCTGCATAATATGGCATAGAGGACTGTAAGCTGGGCATCGTTTTCCTATTTTCAGCAACTTGGTGGACTGAAATTTTTGTTATTGTAAATATTACATTGATAATCTTCGAACATGAATGTGTTCATTTTGTGTGTTCATTTTTAAAAGTTATTTTTTTAGCCTTGAATCCTGACACTTTTAGTGCTTTAGATTCTTGATATACAGTACCAAACTACACCTCTTCATTTTTGTTTCACTGCTCCCTAACAAACATCAGACATTGTCTGCCATCTTGAGAGGTAAAGAGTTACTTTGATTTGATTTTCTTTGTCCATTGATCTTATTTTATAAGTTAAAGAGCCATTTCCATCCCTCTCTTTTGAGTTCTGTATTTGTCCTTTTCCATTAAGCGAGCCTAACTAGAAACTTTGATTTATCAAAATAGTAAAGAACACTAATAAAATGGGTAAAGGAAAGTCAACACTTCATTGAATTTTAATTTGAAAGAGATAGAAGGTTCTGGGGTGACTAAATGTCGTTGAGAGCTCCTGAAATACTCACACCAATGCAATTGACGACTTTAGCCATGATGTTACCCTGGGGCTGGACTTTCTTGTACAATGTACTGCCAATGACAAACACAACTGGAGAGGGCAAAAGAGGATGTGTTAATGAGGCATCGTCAGAACTGACTGATCTAGAAGCGATCTAGAAGATGTGCTTCTATTTGAGTTAGAACCCTGTTTCAGAAATATTAGGATTACTCACAGAATGGGTTTATCTGTCTACCTCCCAGTTTACAAAGTGCTTTTGATTCTAACAATCACAGGAGCTTCTGAGTAATGTTATATTTGCGTTCTCACATACAAACAATGAAGCCTAATATATATCTGCTTCCCAGAACTTGGTACAGCATAAAGACAGTCTAGCTATTTAAGCATAAGTTCTATGTAAAGGGAAAGAAAAGGAGTAAGTGCTTTCATGTAACAGATTAAAGTATCACTCTATAAAGACAAAAACTAGCTTAGAGAGATTCAGGCTGAGGTGTAGGGAGGAATTTGGAAGAGGTGGGCATTAGGGAAAAAACAGATTAATGTATTGCTCTAAAGACAAAAACCAGCTTTAGTTTTCCAGTTGCAATAACAAGAGAAAGTTCCTTTTTGAATCTTCAGGAAAAAATAGGAACAAATCTGTTGAAGCTTTTATTTAATCATATGTGACAGAATTTATTCTATGGTCATGGTAAGAAACACAGTTACAATTATTTGCATCTGCAGCTACAGTTTTACAAAAGCAAAAGTACTTTTACAATGAGGCAATTCTTCCATGAAGCTTCTTAGAAAAGACATATTGTGAAAATAACTTAGGGAAAAAAAGCATTTCTGGAAGATGCTCTGAAAATATAATCCTTATATCAGGATTTCTGACTATCTAATACCAGAATGCAATAATTTTAAAACATCAATGAATTGTTTGAATTCTACTTTTTCCCCTCAATTAAGAGGGCCTGAGATTTTGACAGGTGTCAATTCTCAGTCATCTTCAAGTGTGTGTCTGTATTATAGATGTTTTTACAGTTGAAGAACTATAAAGAAAAGTTTACCTGTATTCTCACTCAATTCAGACGTGGATGGTAAGGTGCCCAATAAATGGAGTCTACATTTTTTGGCCAACTAATATTTTAATCTTTAAGCTTCTGATTAACTGAAGCCTAATTCATGCATAAGATTGTTACAGATAGAAACTTCTAGAGATGGTGTTGATGCATAGGATTAGGCCTGTTTGCAATTCCTTTGCAAGAAAAAGCATAATCTTTGATGTAACAATGACTTGTACAGACCAAATGGCAATTTACCTAATGCCAACTTAATACAGTCTCTAGCCTAAAACAATATTTGAAATCCTCTCTATCTTCATTTTCTTATTCAGAATTAGAGAGAAGGCATATATGAGCCTTTTAGGGGAGTGTGGCAGAGTTAAACAATTATGGAAGAAAATGGACATATACAGAATGCTGAGCTCTTATATAAGCCTAAGAAAAAGCTAAATAGCTATGTCATAAGCAAAAGAGGTTAAAAGGGTACATACTTGATATTATTAAGAATTGAAAAACAAACATCAGAGAAAATGACAGTGCTGACTGCTACCTCACTTGAGCAAAGGAAGAGGCTATGGAGGCTTGAGATCATAATCGTTTTTTTTTTTTTAACTACTGTAATAGGTTGAATTATACCCTCTATTCCCCGCCCCAAATGAGTTTAAGTTCTTATCCCTAGTACCTAGGAATGTGACTTACTTGTAAATATAATCTTTGTAGATGATCAAGTTAAGATAAGGTCATTAGAGTGGCCCTACTCCAATATGACTGGTGTCTTTAAAAGGGGGACATTTGGATACAGATATGTACCAGAGAAAAGGCCAAAGGCAGATTGGCATCATGCTGCTACCAGCTAGAGAGGAAGGAGAGAGGCCTGGAAGAGATTAAGTGCCTTAGGTGGGAGCATGGCCCTTCTGATGTGTTAACCTTGGACTTCTAGCCTTCAAACTATGAGACAAATTTCTGATGGTTAAGCCACTCAGTCTATGGTATTTTGTTATGGGACTTCTAAGAAATGAAGACACCTACCATCTTTCAAGCTAAACTAACCCATGTAGAAATCTCTTCACATTTCCTAGAAGTGTGAAGCCAAGTGCCAAGTGCCTAGAAGCCAGTGCCAAGAGCTAATGCGCAAACAAATGTATCTAATATACACATATATTCATCCTAGAGGGAAGATATTCTAGTAGAAACATTTTGAGATGCTATATTTTGGAAATCTAGAAGTTTATTGGAAGTATTGAAATAACAGTTGGGCCAGGTTGCCATATCTTCAAGTTGTAGATGAGCACATGTTGATAAGAAAAGCTTTCAGCCATGGGTTCACTTAGTCTAGCCAAAATCTATCACCTTCATCCTAATCTGCCTAAGTAGTATCAATCCTTTAAATATCCAACTCAACTGATCTCTTTTCATGTAAGCCCTTTTTAGATCCTATTTCCTCTGAAACAATATGCCAACTGTACTTTCTTTGAATTCTCAGAGCAGATGTAACATAAATTTCTTCATACTATTTATTATTCCAATTTGTTACATAAACTTTAAAAAATTGGTCACAAAAATTAATGTGAGGGCCTAATCTGTTCATAGGATTGTATTAATTCAACTGATTTCTACTTACTCAGAGCTACAGCCATGAGAGCAGCAGGAACCCCAAATGCCAGTGGGTAACAAGCTTGTTTACTGTGAATTCCACATTGTTGAACTGGGGAGACAGTACAAGATTAAAATTCATTATGGCATTGGTAATGCTCATATAGTTCCTATTTAAAAAAATCCCTAACTGGTCATTACATATTGTTTTCACTTAATATTTTAGACTTATGCATTTTACTTATTGATGTCATTGTCAGCTAAGCAAAGCAGCTGTGTAGAAGAAAGGGCAGGAGATGGAGACAGGTACTAATCTTAGCCCCTGAATAGATGTCTGTTCCTGGCCAAGCTAAAATCAGTTCTATGTTCTGTAGATTTTCTTAGTGAAGGAGATAAAAATAATCTGGGTGCTCAGTAAATAAAATCGAAAGTGCCCTAGAAAATCAAGATTGTATGTTCCTGAATTGATGCCAATTAGAAAATAATTAAATGACCCAGGGCAGGGGTCAACAGACTTCTGTGAAGAGTCAGACAGTAAATATTTTAGGCTTTGCAGACCATTTAGTTTCTGTCCTAACTACTCAACCTGCTTTTGTAGGATGAAAGTGGCCAAAGGCAATACACAAATGGATGGTCTTGTCCACATTCCTGGATTTGGCTCATGGGCCATAGTTTGCCAACCCCTGTCTGAGGATCTATTTTAGCTCTGAAATCCTAGGATTGGTATGGAAAAAAATTAAGACTTTGGAAGGGACAACAGAGAATTCTGGAAATCTTTTCAATGGAATGATGGAGCCTCCAGGAATCTGATCCTAAAGCAGTTTTAAGTTTGTCTTTGACTAGCTATTTCTCAATTCTGTAGAGAAAGAAAATAACTAGTAGAACCTGATAGTCGTGCCGTGTTTCCTGTCCATAGCTGTACAAATGATTCCTGTTCATAGCAATGCAAAATAAATTCTTCCCAATAAAGATTGTAAATATATCTATTAGTAAAATCTTTATTTGAGCTGACTATAGTAGCTTTCTAGTTCCCTCATTAATACATTATATACAATCTTTAGCACATGCTCATTTCATATTTGTGTGAGAGTCATACTTTTACTTTAAACAAATTATCCTTGAATACATTCTCTAGTTCAAACATGCACGGTAGATATTCTAGGAGGTGGGGACATAGGTAGGGGAGTTGAGAATGAAAGTATGAATAAAAGCTATTCAATTTTTATATAAAATAAGTTGGAATGTGGTTTAAGTGTCATCTTCAAACTATTAGCCTATGCAGAAATATGTAAATCCCCACAAAATATTTCATTTCACAATTTAATCTGATTCAGCGTGCGCATCATGATCTTGTCTTGGTCTAATTTATCCCCAAATATTCCCTTCCATGTGGAAATTCACAAACTCTCAATGAATTGTTAACAAGCACAACAATCTGAGTGCTGCTGACAGTTGCTGTCTCATTCTCTTTCTTGGGCAGTTCTTTTAGAAATATCTGAGATGATAGGAAAGCAAAGAATAAAACTTTGCCCACTAAGTAAGTTCTTCCTAACTCACTGAACAACACCGGGGAGCAAAGCTGGAAGGCAAAAATGTATGATTTCCACAGATTTTCTTGTCTTATCTCTTTTTATGAAAGAGGACTCTGCATTAGTAATAATTTAGGAAAATTGATTGCTATGATAAGGATGTTATAAATTCTTCAGTGGTCATTGGGATAAGGGATTCAAATATGATTAGAAAAGGAGATAAAACTAGAAAGAAAAAAACCTCATATATTGGATTTCATTGTGAACTCCAGTATGTATCTGGTGGCTGAAATATAATGGGAGAAGAGAGGAAAAACAAACAAACAAACAAGGACTTAAAACTTTTTACTTGACTTTCTCCCCACAATTAATTAAAAAAAAAAAAAAAAACACCAAAAACCAAAAAACAAAACAAAAAAAACCCCAGTTCCCTTCAGATATTTTTTACCTCTGAGAATGGGAGTGATGATAGTAGAAAGCAAACTTCCAGCATTAATGGCCAAATAAAAGATGGAAAAAAATCGGTTTCTTTGTTTTTCCTATAATAAAAAAGGATAAAGTTAAAGTATGACTTTGGCTATGTATCAACTGATTACATGTAGCTGATGATCTGACCTTCTAAATCAGTTTTGGTCAGTATCTTACTTTCTAGTCTACTTGAAAAGAATCAAGTGGAGAACAGACTTTGTTTCAGTGGAATTTGATTTCTGGAGGTTTATAGTTCATTTATGTGGTTTCTGTAAAGGCACATCCTCTTACCTGGCCCTCTTCAAACTGATCTCCACCGAATGCAGATACACAGGGTTTGATTCCTCCAGTACCTAGAGCTACCAGGGCCAGGCCAATCATGGACAGTGCCCTAAAGAGAGAAGGGGGGTTATTGCCTAAATGGGAGAATCCTTAAAAGCAGGAGCCTCCTTTTTCCTAATTTTCCTCAGGGGACCAGGTACAGTGGTAAACATAGAGAAGGGACTCAACCTATATGAGAAGATGATGCATAGAAATGCAGTCTTGACAGGTGAATGGAACTTGATCTCATGGGCCTTCAAGTTTATATCATAATTATATAATGATAAGTTTATATAATAATTTACTAGCTAGAAAATTTAAAACAATAGCTTCAATATTAAACAATAATTTTTGTATGGATTTTTTTGCAGTCTTATCATTTTCAGCAAAAGAATGAGTAAGGGAAATGTTTAAGCATTGTTTCTGGTACACTCATAACAGACCGATAAGCATCCTTAAAAGACATTGGAAAACATGATTTAATTGCAAAGCAGAATATTAGGTTATTGAATATGACCTTAACTTCTTTACAAAGTACAGAAGACTGGAAAGTAGAGAAAAATATTTATTATAATCTTTTACAATATTAAATGGATTATTTATAATAATTAAAAGGGATTAAGGGTTATTTATTCTTATTTGCTTTTGTACTTTCCAGTTATCTATAAGTGCTTTACTTTACAAATTGAAAAAAAAATCACTCACAGAATTTACTAACCCTCATTTTGTAGTTTTGCTAATCTATAGTAGGTACTACAAATTCTAGGTTTTATAAGTGTTTATTCCATTTCTTCTTGGCTGCTAACATTGCTTTAAAATGCTAAAAATATTTTGTGAAATAGAAAAGTCAATGAAGATACTGCTCAGAGAAAGAATTCTTTAAAAAAATCATGCTCATCTTCCCGGTTTACCTGGTGGAAGCTTCTCTTTTGCTGTTCGCTTCTTAACACAACTTGCATTAAGTGCTGTCACTAAAAACATTTTAAAAGACAAAAAGTGGCCAACTGAATATTATACACCATGTACTCTTGTGAGAATTGTAGGTATGTTCTAATATTAACTCCATAAAATAAAATAAGCAGCTAAGCTTTTTAAGTACTTATCACTTACCAGTCAATGTTCCAGGTGCTCTACCTCAATTAATGTATAACAGTCCCATATGAGGCATATACCATTACAAATGAGGAAATTTAGGCACAGAAATTGAGAAACTTGCTTAAGATCACACAACAAGTTAGGAGCACAGCCGGAATCTGAACCTACATACCCTGGCTCCAAAGTCCATGCTCTTCATCGATATTGTGGGTTAGAAAACTAAGGCACAGAGAAAATAAGTTGCCCCAGGTCTTACAGCTACTCTGTGGGAGAGCTGGTAATCAGATACTGAAAGTCTGAGCGGCTGATCTATGCTTATTACTACTTCCCTCCACCAATGCAGTTCCCTGCAGGCACTAAGGGTGTTGCATCAAGGGCCCTAGTCTGAACAGCAATCTAATTGACCAACAAATAAGAAACATAGTGACTGCAGATATTAATCTGAATTTTAATAATATTTTCCCATCCCACAAGATGGTTTTACTCAGAGATTAAGGAAGTGAAGCACAAGAAGAGGGACCAAAATAAATCTTTGTAACTTGTCTACTAGACCAGACTGCAGTAAAGGGAAATTAATCTAGCAGAGAAGCATTTGTCACTAGCACATTCCATCAGAGACTCAGAACATAGGGCTCGAACAAATGAAACTGCAATATTTCATGAAACTGCATTACTGAAAAATCAGCAAAAGTATAGTACAGACAGAAAACCAAAGATACAGAGTCTTGAGGAAACCCAGCACAGTTTCCTCCCAAGAAGGAAAGATCAAGATTAACAGAAGTATCCTGTGCACTTGACCGTTCATCATGTAAGATGTACCCCAGACAACAAGCCTTCAAGTGGGCAATGACTCCAGACAACTGTTAGGATGATGCCAGACTGAAGACTCAACTCTAGTTAACTAAATGGCTTTCTCTATACTGCTGATGAGGGAAGAAGGGCCTCCTTACATGTATGGTAAAGTTCAATGAAAAAGAATAAAAGTTAGAACACCAAACAAGCAACCAGCGGGAAGATGGAGGTAGGACAGAAGTTAACATCAACTCACACATGTACAGAAATTCTGTCAGGGGTTCCGTCGTGGTTGAAGTCTGATAGGTCATTAATTGAGCTTATTGCAGTAACTGCCTGTCCAATCGTGTAGACAATGGATAGCGACACAATTGTCCTGTGTTTAAAGAGGTGAAGAAAATCCAAATTAATTGTACAATCCACCGCAAAAAGGCCCCCTGCTTCAAATTTCAAGAGCCCAGTAATGAATACCTTTGTTTCTCAAATTTGAGTAAAACTGGTAACTTTTAGAAAGGCTACCTGCCGAAGAATTTGTGACTCAGCGTGCAAGTGCAAAGTTTTGGCTGGAGGAGCCAGGGGAAAGGGCAAAGATCTGTTTTATCTTTGAACTAACTGAAAGACTCAATGTCCTATTTACCTAATTACTGAAATCTGTACTTATATCTTGAAAAAATGACAGATACTTATCTTGTGTCTGGTAACACTTGGCCGGGAGTGGACCACTGATTATTTTTGTACTGTATTGCATAATTTTTAGAGAGTGAATTTTCCTGCTTTTGCCTATATCATGCCTTTGGCTTGGAAGAGCCTCCACTTCCTTGCTCACTAAGTCCTAGGAACTTCCTGTTAACTCCCTTACCAAGTGCACTGGTGGAGCTCTTCCTGAGTACCGCACGTCCTCTCTGATCATCCAGCAGTGTGAGCCTTTCAGCAGCTGGGACATAAATTAGGGAGTTTCCTTGACTCCCCGCCCTAACCTCATTAATAATAAACAGTATTCCCACTGCTATTTCAAGATGAGACAAAGATATTATCACTCTTTGGAGGAGGGAAAAAACCCCTACTAATGCTGCTTGCATTCACTGCTAAATGCCAGGCACTGTGCCAGGCTCTGGGGACAGGATGATGAGCAGAAACAGGGTATAGCATGCTCTCCTAAGCGTTTTATGTTTTTGATTCTTTGTTCTCAGAGCACACCATCCCAAACCACAAAACTAATAATTATTTTTTGGCTTCCTTGTGAACAAGAAAGTTGCGACTACTCACATGAACTTTCCCAGCCAGGAGTCGGCAATGAGAGCACCAATAATTGGCGTCAGGTAGCACAGAGCAACAAACGTGTGGTAGATGGCAGTGGACAGATTGTCGTCCCATCCAATGAACCGTGTGAAGTACAGAATCAGGATTGCTTTTCAAAGAGGGAACGGGGAGAGGAAGAAAAACACAGTTAGGAGTGGCTGCGGTAAATCACGCTCTTCACGCAAAGGGGTGGGGTGTCAAAAATAGTTACCTTTCATTCCATAGTAGGAAAATCTTTCACAGAATTCATTGACCACGATGAAGAAGATGCTCAGGGGATAACCGAAGCAACTCTGACAAGAAGAAACAGTTTAGGGTTAAAATATGCTCCTCACTGGCCCATATTCACAAATGAGTGCTAATGGTATGAAAAGTAGCCCATACCTATTTAGAAACTTGTCAGTGACTATCCAGAGGTGGAATACAGAATTAAAACAAATTGATTCCCTTCCATTCCACATAGAGATGACAATAAAATAAAGCATCTAGTTTTATTGTTAGTCTGAGAAGGACTCTACACAGCATTTCCTAAAGAGAAGGAATGTCACACAGAAACTCAGGATTGTCCCCTCATTCATGTTAGAAGAATGATACACATTCGTTATGTGAATGAAGCACAACTGACTGGGGCAAAACGGACTGCCAAGGTTATAAGATGAAGCTGTGCGGAGAAAAAAAATGAAGACTCACCAGTGGTTTGGACATTCCTGAAAGAAAAACAAAATGCCACTATTAAAGTCAAGCAATTAGAATATTCTTTGCTGAGTCTGAACTCAAACCCTCTGACTTTTCCTGGCAGTCATATGCATTGCCCAGACAGCTCCAGCCCTCTCCCGAATCCCAGACCGAGGCTGTGCCTCTGATCCAGAATGGGGCCTGGCTGCTGCATTTTCTTTTAATTAGCTTCAGGCACTTCTCATGTGCGGTCAGAATTGTGAATCGGAGGCTCAGAGACTGGTGCCAAAACCATCTCCTCCTTAAAACACTTCAAAGGCTGCCCATCACCCACAGGATAAAATATAAATGTTTAGCATGTTCTTCACTATCTCACAAAATCAGCAGATTTAGGGAGGATTAAATAATGGAAATTTAAAATGCTAAAGAGTACCTATCACAACACAAGGATTCAACCACCATTCCTGTTACCTGGGCCCGCCCTCCTTCCAGCAGCTTCCCCATGCAGAGAGGGACTCCCATGATACGCAAATATTTGTTCACGGAACATACAGTGTGCCCACCCAAAGTCCTTAATGCACAAGACAGTAAATCCTTTGCCAGGAATGCTCCTTTTAATGGGCTCCTTCCCTTCACAAAACCTTCTCTGACCCGTTACCACAGTGCAATAAGTTTATATATTTGCCTCCACTTTCGTGGAAGAACCATGTACTGCCCAACTCTGCACCTCCAATGTTTTTTCTAATACCTACCACACAGCAGGGTCTGTTGCCAGAATGCATTAGAAGAACAAGAAGAAAAAGGGTGAGAATCCAAGTGAGTTGGTGTAAACCAAGAGCCATTGACTACCTTCTAAATCTTAGTGCTCTTCATCCCCACTGCCCAGCCTCTGTTCCTCTATCTCTCCTGAATTTCAACAAGAACTGACCCATAGTCTTGCCTTAAGTCTTAACACTTCCTCATGCTGCTTCCTACATCAACACATTGCCCAGCACTCACCAGTGTCTGTCACAAGCTAGGCCCCTTTCCATGGGGAATGATCTCTCTTTCCTTCCCCAGCCCCCAGTGACCATGGCTTAGAGTTCTTTGTTGTTAGGGCCCTCTGAACACCCCCTGCCTCTATTACAAATTAGTGACCCCACAGCAGTGGTTCTCAAATTGGAGGTCCTCAGCATCACCCGGAGGGCTTGTGAGAGAACAGGTTGCTGGACCCCATGCCCAGAGATGCTGACTCTGCAGGTCGGGCGGGAGGGCAGGGAGGGGGGCATCCCTTCGGTTTGCATTTCTAACAAATTCTAAGGTGATGTCGATGCTGCTGCTTCAGGGACCACACTTTGAGAACCTCAGGCAGGTTGTTATGTTGAGCTGCCCAATTGATTCCTTGGCCTCAAGTCCCAGACGGGACTTCTGTGTCAGTCTAGAGCAGGCACCAAATACAGAAGCTCGACAGCACTCTGAAGTCTCTAGCACGGCTTCCCACCTCACACTCTCACAGGCCCCCATTTGGGGCCCTTAATCTCAGATTTGCCACCTTGTATTTTTATTGTGTGCAAGTCTAGGGCCCCATCCCACAACAAAACTGCAACTCCGCCTGAGGAACCATGTTCTTGGTCCAGATCCACATGGTCTTGCAGTGCCCCCCCCCCCACTGCCGCTCCCCTCGTGGAGTGCTTCCTGATCCTGGTCACGCTGTGCTGCGGGCACGCTCGGTGTGCTTCCCAAACCCCATCTCACACCAGATGGTCTCACTTTCGCCCACTTGAGAACAGCGATGCTATTTCAATCATTGTCCTAAGGTGGGAAATGAATGGTCCTGGTCTCACAAAGGTCCAATTCTCAGCTCTACCTGCCTATAAAAGTTTTGGAAGGAGATTCTGCAACACTAAAAGACTGGTTTTCTCCCCAGTTAAATTTCCTTGTGGGAAAGGGCTGCTTTGGGGGATGACACCTGAAGAATGTTGGCGCGGGGTCAGACATGTGATCAAATTTCAGCCTTGTTACTTTCCAGCTGTGACCCTGGGCAAGCCCATCTTCCCTTCAGACATCCTTTCTACCAAGAGATAACACCAGCCGCTGCGTAGGATTGCTGTAAGAGTTCCTTGTGAGAAGTTCAAGCCCAGGGATTGATGCATCATTCAGAGGGAGATGTTACTGTCTCACTGCCTCAGAATCCTCAGCACCTCGCATGGTGCTTTTTTTTTTTTTTTTTTTTTTTTAGAGTCAAAGGGAAAGTTTATTAGAAAAGGGGTAACACTCCACAGACAGAGTGTGGTCTCCTCTCAGAGGCAGGAAGAGAGAGGGACCAAAAAAGACGTGCAAAAGCAGTGAGTAGGGATACACAGTGCTTTTTGCAGAGTAGAAATTAAATGCTTGTTGAGTGAATATATATTCCAAAGGACCAGTCATATCAGTGATCAAGTTCCATGTTCAGATACTGGCTCTTCCACTCGATAGTTGCATTTGCCCCTCCAAGCTCACCAACCTCTTCTACCCATTAGGTTGACCTGCACAGGTTTCATCAGTTTCTCTGTGTCTTCCCAGTTTCCCACATGTTTTGACCAATGGAAAGCCCTGGCAGGAGATCAGAGGGTCAGGGTACTCCTTTTCCTGGCTCCTTCACAAAAGGTCACCTTACACTGCTGTGTCCTCAAGCGACAGACAGTGCTCCTCTGAAGTTGGCACTTTCCACGTTGACTCTCCCCTTCCAGGTTTTGGTCACTGTTTTGTGCCACTTTTTACAGGTGGTTTAACAGTGAGGTCATGACCTCGCTGTTCTATTATTTATGGTTCCCAATCTCTCACCCTTTTCTAATTAGCCTTTTTGTGAATAAATGCTCCTATTTTGAGCATACCATTTATTTCCTGATGACTGATACAGCCCACAGGCCAGGTTTCATCACTAGACTGGGGAGAGTACCACCCTCTTCAGGAACATAAAAGGACACGTGCTTTTGTAAAGCCTGTTGGCAGTCTTCAGAGCCCCTTTTCACTGTAGCGGTTCTCCATCTTCTTGAGGACACTGCAGGACCTTATGATACTCTGCCTGCTTAGACTTCAGATAACATGGTCTTATAATTTTCTCCCAAACACCAGATAAAGCAGGGGGTGACACCCACACAAGGGGCCAGACTGGTCCTTGCAATGGGCCTTCTACAGAAAACCAGGAGGGAGTTGTAAACACACAAACTCAACAGAGACAGCCTGGAGCTTCACTGAGATCGTATCGTTAGTGTGTTTCTAAGAATGTTGGTTTGCAGGGAAAAACTTCTCTTGGTTAGGGTAGCACCTATAATTTTTTGCTAAATATTATTTAGCACCAATTATTTGCTAAATATTAATGACAAAGGTTTTGTTTACTTTGAACATAAATAGGGTAATAGAAAAGATACCAAAACGCTCAGAAGAACTTAGGTCTTGTTACAACAACACTCACACCCAGAACGACGTTATGGAAAATGACATTCCTAAGCTCACTCAAGAGAAAATCTGAGATTTAGTATCCAATCATCACTCGGGAAGCTTTTCACTTTCTGACAGGTGTGCATTCCAAGGAACTTCTTTTATTGTTGCAGGGCAGAGGTTGCTAAGCTTTGTCTACAAAATTCAGAGCTATTTGCTGGATATAATGTTGCAGTCAGCGTTTCTTATCTCAATACACCTGAGTCAACAGGATTGCTATCTTAGAAAGCTCAAGTACAGAAGTGTTGTTTATATTGCGCCTTAAGTATGAACTAAAATTTCAACTGTCACAAAAATCTGTTTACTTTGATACATTTCTGCCTGTCCTTGGTGCTTGGTCATCTAATCAGAATATCGGAGTGGTCTGATGTTTCTAGCATCATGCGTGGGTCACTTGGATTTAACTACTGACCAGAGCAAAACAGCTTAGAATCAAGTTTGCCATGAAGCTTCCTTGGTTAGTAACAAGCACAAAACGATCACTAATCAATGCTGCTTTTATTGTTATTCTAAGCTCACAGCGCTTTTGTCTTTCTTTTGGCTAGAAAGTTTAGTAAATGTACATTATGCACTTCTATGATTACTGACTTTAGGGGACAGCGGGAGGAAAAAACAAGACTCTACTATTTCCCAATGACTTGATGAAATCTCTCCATTAAGGTGGATACTCCTGACTATCTAACAAAGCACATTCCATATTTTGAACCATTTAGGGAGGGAAATGCTAATGTTTCCTTACCTGTAAATTAAGAACTCCCTCAGCAGCATGGTGGGTGGACAGAGTGCATTTCTAGGACTTGGATTTAGGAAGGGGAGGAATGAGGCATTTTGCTGAAGTCTGAGGGGCTCTCACCTTCAGGCAGAGAGAAAAATTCTGCCCTATCATCACCAAGAGTGAAAATGGGTGCATAATTTAAGTGTTGCATGATGTATTTGAGACGATATTTCTGAAGTTGTATAGTGTGATAGGCAGAACAGTGGTCCCCCAAAGATGTCCGTGTCCTAATCCCTGAGCCTTGTGGCTATGTTACCTTTCATGGCAAAGGAACTTTGTGCATGTGATTTAGTTAAAGACCTGGAGATGGAATGCTCGACCTGGATTACCTGTGGGGAGGGGCCCAGTGTATCTCAGAGTCAAAGGAGGAGACAGGAAGGAGGAAGCAGAGGTTGGAGTGATGGCAACTGCTGGAAGGCCGCCATAAGCTAAGGAAAGTGGCGGCCTCTAGAAGCTAAAAAGGAAATGGATTTTCCCCTAGAGCCTCCAGAAGAAACACAGCCCCGCTGACACCTTGATTTTAGCCGGGTGAGATCCATTTCATATTTCTGACCTCCGGAACTGTAAGATAATAAATCTGCGACATTTTAAGCCACGAAGTTCGTGGTAATTTGTTATAGCAGTAATAGGAAATAACATATGAGTTTGCCCTGATCTCTGTAAACATAGGTTTTTATCACTATTTATATAGAACTAAGACTCACACTTGCCAGCAAATTTTATTTGATAGCAAAATACTCTTTTTATATTTTTTCCTAAGCTACATTTTCTACCTGGGGGCTTAGAAATATGTACTTGGCACCTGCCTTTTTGATGCGATTTGGCAGAATCTGTATTTGCTCTGCTACCTTCTACAGGCTACTGACTCTTCACTATCTGTCTCTAACACGGAGAAGCTGCTTTCTGGGTTGCTACAAGGCAGGAGAGAGGTGGTCTGGAAAGGGTTTTGTAAACCAGGGTTAAAACGTGTTAAGTTGATCATGGTTCTTGTAGGCTGTGCCTGTGCCTCACAAGGTAGATCATATGAGACTCCAGGGAATGTAATGATCTCTGCTAGAATACACTAAGCCTCACTCTTAGCTAATGTGGTTTCTAAGTTAAAGTGATAATTCCTCTCTCAATATTGCCCCTGCACCTTGTAGTGGGGAGAACATGGAACTTTGGAACTAGGAAGTTGAACCACAGCTTGAAGACATTTTTCCTAGCCATGTGGCTTTGTTCAAGGCACTTAACCACTTAACCTCTCTCCATCTAGAGAGGCTAACATCTTCTTTGCAAGTTGTAAGATCAAATCTGTATCAATAAAATGAAGTTTGTTATTCACTGCCTCTCATGAAGACAGCTGGTTGTACGAATGGATGTTTGCAGTGGAATGACTTAAAATGAAAATATGAACAAGAATTTGCTGTGAAGACCCCTGGCAGTGTTGAGAAAGTGGCTCTGAAAAATAGAGGCAGTCCCCTCCAGGGTTGCTCACACTGACAGAAAGCATAAGGTCCTTACGATGTCACCTGGGGAACTTAGGCCATGGAGATTAAGACAGATAAAAGTCAATCTTCTCAAATACAAGCCACAGTGACAAGCATTGACTTTCAATCAAGCTGCTTTCTAATGGGTGGCACTACAGTGTGTGACACGTGGATAGCTGTAGGGATTTAAGGATCATTTTTAATTCTCTAGGGCAGTGGTTTCCAAAGTGTGGTCCCTGGACCAGCAGCAGAACCTGGGAACTCATTAGAAATGCAAACTCTCAGATCTATCCTAGACCAAAGGAATCAGAAACTGAGGTCTGCATATTATCAGCCCTCCCAGTGATGCTGATGTGCTAAGTTTGGGAGTGACTCACTGCTCCAGAGTGATGCTAGGTAGCGTAAAGGAAAGGGCCTGGTACGAAGGTGTGCATGCTGGGTGGCAGCTGCCATCCAGGTGATCAGATCTTTTGATTCAATTCTGGCCTCTGCTTCTCCTTCCTGCTCCCTGAGCTTTATCTGCCATTCATCAGGATGACTGCGACAAGCAGACACTTTGTCTTACCTTCCCTGTCTCCTGTCCACCCTACCAACCTGAGCTTCCCTATGTGGAGCATTTCAGGACTGCTCTCAAACCTTGCTGGCTCTCTGCTACCTGTGAGGTCAGACCTGCTGCTCAGCATAGCATGCAAAGCCCTTGGGGATCTGACTTCCATCTTCCTCCACCCAACGTGGAATGTGGGCACAGGACTTCTCTCTCCATGCCAGGCTTTTCATAGCTTCCCGTACCATCCGGGCAGTTAGTACCTCACCACCCACTCAGCCTCCCAAATACTGTCTCCCCCTCTTAGGTCTCTTTAGCCTCTTTACAACTGCCCCTGACAGAGCGAGTTTTTCTAACTTTTGCGAAATGTTACTCAGCTTCACATATCATTTTTCTTTTTTTGAGAAAAGCAGTGTGTGCCACTTCAAAAAGAGCCTAGCAGGATCTGTACCAGGCATAACTGCGGTTGATCTGAGGCAATGCGATGGGAGGCATGGGGGGAGGGGACGGACGTTGAGTGTCTTTTGTTGCACACTTGCCTTGATTTTTTTCCCCCAATAGATCAGTTTTGATCAAGAAGTGAAATGTGCTTTTCTTTCTTTAAATGAGCGATTCCATAACAGTAGTCAGGTTAGCCCAAGAACAAATTCTGTGCCTGTAACCCAAGGCCCTTGTTTTTGGAATGGCTCTTTTTGAGGTGGTTTCTTGCCTGACTTGTTTTGCCGTATTTCCCATCCTCAGAGTCCCTGCTAGTCCATATGGTACTTTTTGTGCATTAGAAAATTATGATCTTTCAGGCTGGATGCTGCCTTAGGAGGCATGGTTTGATGAGTAGATAGTGGCTTGGCTCCAATAAAAAAGGTGTCCCTGGGTGGATGCGTTGCTCAGCAATGGCACATGGGCTGCATTCCAGCCCCTAGGGGCCCTCTAGCTGGGGCCTTCATGCAGGGTGCAGCCTGCCACCTATGGGCTGTGGCCCTGCCCATTCACTGATTTTTTTAAAAATAGAAATAGCATCTTTTCCACAACTACCTTCTTTCGCACTAAGAGAGCACCTATTTTTCTTTCGACATGTTAACAAATAGCTACATAAATATAGAACACGCTGGCATATGATCAGAATGCCACTTTAATCAAGCCACTGGTTGTCTTGCCTGCAGCATTGCTGAAAGCAAACGAGTTATCTGTCCTTTGAGCGCTAAGAACATCGACTAAATGATAATATCATGAAGCTACTTTAGAAATGTGGGGAAACCGGTGCTAATGAGACAGCATGGGTTTCATTAAGTTACTTTGGCATGGTGCCATCGCAGGGGACAGCTCAGCCCTGGAGCACCTGCCCCCTTGCTCTTATCTGCCCAGACAAAGGCGCGAGTCCAGCCGATATGGAATATGGGGTTTTCTGTCTAGCTCCCTGATAAGAGAGATACAGAATATGAAACTACTTAGCTACAGTCTGGCATTGGCTCCTCAGCAACGGGGAGCCTCACAATGAGTGTTGCCATCATCCTTAGTGTCTGTTGTTTCGGTGTTGGCCCTTTTTGTTGTGGGAACAGAGACCACAGGGAGCTGGCACCTTTGGCTAGTCTTCCTTCGCTGTCTGTGTGAGTAGTAATCAACTGCCTTATTGTATCTTTATCCATCTATCAGCCAGGCCTTGTCCTCGCCTTGTCTTGTGTGTGTCTGAAAGCCATGTTTTTGCCTTTCTTTAAACCATCACCTTCCTCAGCTTGGGGGTCCACTGGTCAGGACTGAGAGAGGCAGATCTTGGTCACTGCATTAGTTTGCTGGGGCTGCCATAACAAGGTACTATAAATGCAGTGGCTTAAAATAACAAAAATTTATTGACTCATAGTTCTAGAGGGTAGAAATCCAAGATCGAGATGCGGGCAGAGCCGATTCCTTTTGAGGACTGTGGGGATAAATCTATTCCAGGTTCCTTCCCTAAGTTCTGGTGGTTTTATGGGCCATCTTTGACATTCTTTAACTTGTAGGAGCATCTCCCGGATCTCTGCTTTCATCTTCACATGATCTTCTCCCTGTGTGTCTATATCCAAATTTCCCCTTTTTATGAGGACACTGGTCGTATTGGATTAGGTGCCCACTCTACTCCAGTATGACTTCATCTGAACTAATTACATCTACGACAACCCTCTTTCCAAACAAGGTCACATCCTGAGGCACTGGGGTTAGGACTTCAGCATATGAATTTGGCAGGAGGACACAATTAACCCGTAACAGTCTGAGAGCATTTGTAGTGCACCGCCTATTGCTGTAGGTTACAGATATTCTCCTACCTTTAAAAAAATTTCTACACGATTGTCTAAAATTATAGGCTTAAGAGGCCCATATTGGCTGCCTCTGATGATTCTATAAATAACCTGTGACTTTTATCATTGTTTCCATGACTACAGATCTGCACCACTGACTGCCTTTCTTGTTCTCCTTCAGAAAGAAATGATCTCTATGGACCCCAGGATCTGCTTGCCTTCAGACATCCTCAACGACTGTGTATGCCTCAATTTCAGGGCAAGGGCAGCGAGGCCAAAGGGTGCTACAGAGTTCATAGGTAGTTACGCAAAACAGAAAGGTCCAGGGACAGGTGAAGGCAGGGAACAGTTACTCAGATGGTGTTAGGAAGGCAACCCGTGCTCACCAAGTTCTTTTATCTATACCTGGACATTTTTTTATTCTAGAAGGACACCTTTCATTCTGAACTTTAAGTTAGGGTTAATTTAAATGCTATAACTACTGACAGGGAATAAACACATGTAATCTCAGGTTAAAGACAAGATAGACCTATCCTCAGAGCAGTCTCCAAAAGGAAATAAGAGGACAGAACATGAAGGGACGCAGCTATCGGCATCCTGGACAACACCCTCCCAACACAGTGAACTGTACACACCCAACAGGCAACACTAACAAGTGTAACGGCATCAGTCCTGATAATATATACTGTCATAGGAGAAAACAATGCCAAAGACATACAGGTTTCACTAAATTAAAAGGAACCAGTCTCTTGGTCCTTTGGGGGTTTGTTTTGGAGGCAATTAAGTTAGAGACCCTAAATTTTAGACAACGATTTTTTTTACCCTTAGGTGTTAAATCATGACTAGAAAATTTGTTTTATGACCACAGTCAGTGTGAAATTAGGCTACAAAGCTATGTACAGAATGCACATTTACCCCTGCTACACGATATTGAGATTGCATGTGCCTCATTCCTATCATGAGAATATAGGAAATTTCTAGAAGTAGAGTGCTGGAAAAATGTTAAACATATTTTAAATTTTGTTAGATATTACTTAACAACTCTCCATAGAAGTGTTTGGTGACTTATTTTTTCTAGTCTTGTATTTTAAAATGAGCATGCATAGAAGAAATAGCTATAAAATATTAAATATTCATAGCTAAATGCCACCTGGAAACTTTATCCACAGGTCCACAGTTTAGTATCAGTGGAATATGGACATAATTTTAAGAATTAATTTGAGGTAAATCGCCTGAGTCTATGACATCACTGACTATTTCTGATTCACCTAATATTATACACAGGGGATGTTTTCTCCATACCAATTCTGTTATTAAATGAATGGTTGTTTCAAATTGATATGACCAGAAAACCCATCCACTTTGCTGGGGAGAAGATACTAGTTACCAAACATTGCACCTGAGCTGAGGTACAGACCACAATCCAGTTATCTTTACACACTGAGAATATTTTCTACTTAAAGTTATGTTTAAGTGATGTACATTTTCTATTGCCATGTGTACTGGGTTGAATAATGTGCCCCCCCCCCTCCGCCCAACTCATTTCCTTCTCAGAATCTCAGAATGTGACCTTATTTGAAATAAGGTCATGGCAGATATAATAAGTTAAGGTCACACTGGAGTAGGGTGAGTCCTTAATCCAATATGACTGGTGTCCTTACAAGCAGATGGCTGTGTAATAGACATGCCCAGATGGGAGAGGATGTGAAGACAAACAGGGAGAAAAATGGCCATGTAATCATGGAAGCAGATTAGAGTGGTGCATCTACTAGCCAAGGAATGCCAAGGACTGGCAGCATCACCAGAAGCAAAGAGGCTTTGAAGCATGAAACAGATTCTCCCCTAGAGGCTTTGGAGAGAGCATGGCCCTGCCAGTACCTGGACTTTGGACTTCCAACCTTCAGAACTGTGAGAGAATACATTTCTGTTGTGTTAAATCTTGCCACTTGAGGCAAATTGTAGAAGTTTTAAATGCTTAGTTTAGAATTTTCAATCGGTCATCTTATGTGAGTACATTTTGCGAGTTTTCCAGTCTTAAGTCTGATCCTTAAACCAAATTTTCCTTTGGGCACTGTGCTCAGTTCCACACGGCCCCACACAGTTTCACACAGCCCCACACAATAACGGAGGACTCTAAACCTTAACCCAGTGGGAGTCTCCTTTCAGCAGCCCAGTAGGAGGCCTTGGCTGGTTTCCAATCAGGAGGAACTCAATCTTCCTTCTTTTTTCAGGAGTGTCTCTGGAAAGTCCTATCCCTTCCCTTTGGCCACTGCTGAGACTGTCCTTCGGCTCTATGCTGCCTGTGGATGGTAGCTGTGCCTGCACCCAGTCTCGGCAGCGAGCAGAGGCATGGTCTGGCCTGTCTGACGTAGCCCCATTCACATCAACACCATGAAATGACCTTGCCGTCCAGTTTCCTCAGTGATATATTTCTGTCCTCTGACACCAAGGGACAAAGTTATGAAACAGTGATAACCTGGTTCTTTATGTTGCAATACCAGTCTATGAGTCAATGGTTCTCTTTCATCTGCTGATAATACTTCTCTCATTCTTTCACCATCCTCTGATTCCACCCTTGTTTTTATTTCCTTATAAGCTCACCTGGGACACCTACCCACTTTCTGTCCTGCCGGAATGAAATCAAGATGCAACTGCATCTGAAGGTGGGATAGCTGAGTGGTTCCACCCAGGGTTCCATTCATTCCCCTCATTAGCAGCTCCATCCTGGAGAACAGATGCTGCCGCATCACTAGTGAACTTTCCTGGTAGCTCAACTAGCCAGCTGACTAATCCCTCAATCTGTTCTCTGTTCTCTAGTAACTCAAAGGGCAGCAGGAAAATTATAAATAAAAAAATCCAGGTATATAAAAAATAAATAATTACACTCAGGACATGTTGCAGAGGTATAAAAGACTATGCAAAAATTTAACATTAAGATGGCAAACCTTCCAACTTTGACAAGCCACTATTAGCTGCTGATTTTGCTGGTCTCATAACACTTTATTCACCTCAACTATAACTCAGTGTGGAAAAATGTTGTTTATGGGCTTCTGTTCCTGTCCCGGAGTAAATGAGTTTCTTCAAGGCAGGACTATTTTATGTCCTCACGTGGTAAGTGAATACCTGCATAAGTAAGTGACTTAGGCCTGCCCTCTGCCAGCCTCAGCTGGACAAAGCGATTCATCTTTTCTTTTTCTACCCTACATTCTTAGTCTTTGTAAGCTAATTTGCCAATTCTAGATGTAAATTTACCCAAAGTTTGATCATCGTGGACAACATAGGGGCCAGACTGCATTAAATCTTCTACCCATGATCTCATCTGGGGGCCTTGTGGCAACATTTGAACATGGCATGGGTCAAGAAAAAGAGCCTGTCGTATAGAGCAGTGGTTCTCAAACTATGGTCCTGGGACCAGCAGCAGCAGCATCACCTGGGAACTTGAAATGCTAATCCTTGAGCCCTGCCCCAGAGCCTAATGAAGTAAAGACTCAAGGGATAGGGCCAGGCACCATGTTAGAAAAAGCCCTCACTCAGGTGATCCTGATGAATGCTAAAGTTTGAAAGCCACTCACTTAGAGACAGCCTGAAAGAACCCAGGGTCAGAAGTTCTCTCTTCTTGCTCTCTGGGAGAAGGTTCTTCCAAGGATCTGATGCCTGAGGCCCCTTTCGGTGTGGAGCAACCTTAGCTTCTAGCAGTACACTTACAGCCTATAGCAGGAGTACCAGCTTCCCTGGGACTTCAGCATTGTTCTTTGGTTTACCCAAGAGCTTTAAGAAAGAGAGAACACAGAGGGACTTTTAAATGGCCAGGTTTGTGACATCTTTAAGGCTAGTTCATCATTTTTTTGCTCAGGCAGGAGGCCAACTTGAAAAACTCATCAGAATCCCATACAAAGCCAGGAGAGTCAGGGTTGAGGAGACAGGAATATAATAAAATGTCATTCATTAAGTGAGTAAAAATTTCAAATCAGCCTGGAGGCCCTGGCAGAGGGAGATAGGAAAGTGCTTCATAGAACGTGAAGCTTCTTTATACTTAATTTTCAAAGTCAGAGCAGGATCTATGATTTTTCAGGAACAAAGTGATTTGTGAAAGCAACAACTTAAGCATAGACACCTACAAAGCTCTGAGTAAGGGAGTGAGGTGGGGTGAGAGGAGAGAGATGGACTATTTGAAATCTTCAGTCAAAGCATCCCTAGCCCCACGAAGGCCTCAGATGTGACACTCAAGCCACTTGAGAGGTTCTTTGACATTCTGAGACCTAACTACACAAGACAGCCTTGGGAAAGTGGCCTCCTCTCTACCCACAACTCTGATTAGTACACCCATATTTTAAAGCAAGAGTTGACAAACTATGGTTCAAGGGGCAAATCTGGCCCACCACCTGTTTTTATATGGCTTGCAAGCTAAGAATGGTTTCTACATTTTTAAAGGATAAAAAAAAATTTTTAAGACTAGTTTGTGACATTAAAATTATCTAAAATTCAAATGTCTGTGCCCATAAAGTTTTATTAGAATACAGTTCCACCTATTTGTTTACATATTTTGAACTACAAAGGCAGAGTTGAGTAGTTGCCACAGAGACTGTATGGTCCCCAGAGCCAAAACACTGACTTTCTGGCTCTTTACAGGAAAAATTTGCTGACATTTCTCTAAAGCAAAGGTTTGGCAGTTCAAGATTCTAACCAGATACTGCATACAGGTTAAGCTATGCATTGCTATGTCCAAAGCAACTTCTTATCCAGTTCATTCTTGTGGATTCCTGTTACTTATGTTACTGTGTCTAACTAATGCCTAATGACACAGTTCTGACTCTCATCACATCCCTCACTTTCCTATGCAGTCATAAGTTCTGCCCCTCCATTCCCAGGGCAAGTAAAAGAAACTAATGTGAAAATTAGTTCCAATTACACATGGGTCAAAATCAGCTCAAAGCAAACATTTCTCTAAGAACATTTCCTTCTTTCTTTCCCTCCTGCTGCATTCACCAACCCTTCCAAGTGTCCCCCATTCAGTCACCAGAGGATCTGAAATGATTTGACATAATCTAAGTGCCAATGATCTTGTTCTTAATAAGAGAGTTACTGCTATTTTTTTATTGAAAATATTTTCTAATTATTTGTTTCACTTACTAACTAAACTTATATATTGAAAATTTAGGACTTGAGTAAACAAAACTAATATCTATGTATAACTTTTGTTGCTATTTGCACGCTATGCTAATCTCAGCAGCAAAAAAGAAAAAGAAAAAGAAACAAACAAACAACAACAAAAACCACTTAAGGACCTTAAGGACCAATCTGCAAACTGGGAAGGGTAAATTTTGGGGGGACTATGCTTCAAAAGTTGTGTTTATTCACCATTAATCAGCTACTTTGATGGGAACCATTTTAGGGAAGTTCTAACTCAGCACAGATGCTACTCAGGTATTTGCCATCTGAAGACCAAAATAAATAACACAGAGCACCTCCCAGAAAAGTTGTCATGAATAACAAGCAAATGGTGTTTGAGGTGGGATCCAGGCCTGTGAAGCACACACTGCTGCCACTTCTTTCTGGAACAAGCAAAGTCGGCCATACCTAGAGGTCCCACACCTGAAGCACTCAATACTGCTACCTCAGGACCATGACACTGCATGGTGCAGTGAGACCACGCGAGCCAATTGGAGTGCTGCACACCAGGTGTCACGCACTTACACACCTCAGTACAGCCACTGAGGCCGCACTCATATTTTAGTCTAAAGGCTGAGGAAGTAGCAAGTGGAAGAACTGCGAATGCACGTGCAGGTAAGCCAAAGTCAGACCCGGTTCTCTCACTCATGTGGTCGCACTGCTCCTTCCCCAGGCCCATCCATGGCACAACTCAAGGGAAGTCACTTGACCCACCTTCCCTATTTTTAAGGGAGAGGAGGGCTGGGCTGACCTCTAGTCTCTTCCAGAACCTGCTCTCTGCTTCTGCATTTATTCTAGAGTAGTTTATTCTGAAGCAAGCAGGATTAAGTTTCTTCCTAGATGTCCTGCTGATACTCCATGCCTAAGGAGGACCAGCCACTTTCCTCTGTGAAGCTTGAGGACAGTGGCAGAATGATAAGAAGGGCCACAAATGGCCAGGCTCAATTCCTCTTGAGCCCCTCCAAAGCTCTGGGGCCACCTCTCCAGCCAGCCGCGAGAGAAGTGCAAAGCAGCCACTAAGTGCCCACAGGCAGGTGGAGGTTTTGCTGGCCCTGCCATCGCACGCACGACCCAGTCCACCTTCGAGCGCACTCGCAGACCACAGGGTGGGAACCCGAGGACCGAGGATTGCCACAGGTGGGCAGGTGGAAGATACTGCGTTCATTCTTGTAACCTCTGAGTCTGGGTGCCTCCGAGCCCTCCGCCTCTGAGCCCCGGGAGCGCCACGACCTCCCGGCACCAGAGATCCGGCGCCCCGACAACTTCCCGGGAGCCCGCGAGCCCCGACTCCGCTGACTCGCCAGTCGCTTCCCACCGCGTTGACATGTCTCTGCCCTTCGCCCACCAGCGGTGCCAGCCTTGCTAGTTCCGCGTTCAAGTCTGTGAACCGCCGAGACCAGGGTCTCAGCCCTGCCAAATCGCTTACGCCCCTCCCGCAGCACCCCAACCGCGCAGACCCTGCTCCGCCGCGACTCCGCCCCAGCCCGGACGCGGAAGCCTACCCATGGTGGTGGCTCCGAGGGCTTCCTGCGACTGGCGAGCGAGGAGTCCAGGCGGGAAGACTTTTTTTTGAAGGTGTTGCTCCTATAACTTTGTTTCCAGGCCCTGCCCAGCTACCTGTACAGCTGGAGGTGTGCAGGCGTGGTGGCCAGGCTCCTCCCCTGCAGGCGCTGGAACAGCAGGGAGCAGAGGTTAGCGCACTTTCAGCCCCAGCAAAGGGACACCTGTCCGTGGCCAGAGCCGGGACTCTGCTGTCCTGCCCAAGGCCCTTAGGGGTGGGAGAGAGGCACAGCTGCAGGTGGCAGCGGGAGACCTGGGCCAGGGACGCCCCAACGTGAGCGCACAACTGAGCCACAGGGAGGGCTTGTTAAAACGCAGGTTCCCGGGCCGCAGCCCGGATCTGCGGATGCGGTAAGTCTAGGGTGAGGCCCGAGAATTTGCTTTTCTAAGAAGTTCTAAGGCAATGTTGATGTTGCTGCTCTGGGGACCCCACTTTGGAAACCACTGTGCTGAGAAAAAAACACATCTGTGTGGGGAAGCAAAAGTGAGTGAGACATTGGTCAGTTTCACGTGCGCATGCCTGGATGTGTGGCTTCACCTGGAATGTGAACCCAGAAAAGCATTTCTGGAGGATTCTACCTATCCGTCCCTTAAAAATACAACAACAACAACAACAACAACAACAAATAACAACAACAAAAACAAAAACAATAGAGTGATAAACTCCAGATCATTTTTCTGTTTCCTTGTCTGACTTGAGGGGTTTGTGCTCTGCAAACACTGAGAGCAACATTAAAAAGGGAAAGGAAAGCAAGTGTCTATTGCCTTAAAAAAAAAAGTGGTAAATATACATAACATAAAATGTACCATCTTAACTGTTAAGTGTACATTAAGTGCCCTGAAGTACATTGACAATGTTGTGGAATCGTCTTCAGAACTTTTTCATCTTTTCAAACAAACTCTACCCATTAAACACTAACTCTGCATTTCCCCTACCCTGGCCCCTGGCACCACCACTCTACTTTCTGTCCCTATGAATTTGATTATTCTAGGTACCACATATAGCTGGAATCAAAAAGCATTTGCCCTTTTGTGTCTGGCTTCTTTCACTTAGCATAATTTCTTCAAGGTTCATCCATATTATAGCATATGTCAGATTTTTTTTTTCCTTTTTAAGGCTGAATAATATTCAATTATATGCACGTACCACACTTAGTGTGACCATTCATCTGTCTCTTAACTTTTGAGTCTTAGCAAGTCCCCCAGGCTAACTGGAAGACTGTGGTGTGGAGGGAGAAACCCTGGTAGCTCTGCCCTCTTTGGGCTTTCTTCATTGTGCATGAGGAGGAGAAACCTCTTCAGGGAGAGGCTCAATTGATATACACAGGGCAGCTGGTAATGTTACCTAAAGGCATGGGGGCTGTGAGTAAAAAGATTTATCAGGTAGAAAAATACAGCATTGACTGAAGGAAAGATAATTTGCTCTGGAAGGATTGAAAGCATGCTTTGTAGTTGTTATTCCTGTCATCAGATAAGCCAGGGGTGGAAAGGGAAGCTTGTGATAGTTTATTTTGATCAAATTTTTCTTGACGGAGTGGTATTTTTGTTGTTGAGCTCATGAAACAGAATCCTGGGCACTCTTGTTCTAGGCCATGTTAACCTAAAAATAAAAGGTCTTTCAAAGTGAGAGGCAACTAGCATTTACTTGAGATCAAAGAATAGTTATTGGAGAAGCATCGATTCAGGCAGAAGCCCAAATAATATTCCAATCAGGAAACAAAGACAAGGGAGAAAGGGAAGGGGAACATTACATCAACAGAAGGAAGGGATTTCTATTGGTGCAGATGAGCTAACGTAGCAACGCTAATTCCAAAGAATGTTATTAACTTCAGTCTTGTATCATAACTGCTTTCTTGTTATCTTTGCAAATGGTTCTTTGGGGCACAATATTGCCTTAGGCTCAGTCCAAAGTTTATTTTGCTCTGTTTTAACACTCCAAAGTTTTGAGGCAGAAGATATGCAAGGCAGTTCCCTAGGGTGGCAGCTCCAGCTCCATTTTAAAGTGGTTCAACTTAAATATTCTTTTTCTTTTTTAACAGCCAGTGGTTCTCAAAGTGGGGTCCTTGAACCAGCAGCATCAGTATCACCTGCAAACCTGTGACAAGGAAAATTCTCAGGTCCCATCCCAGATCTATTGAATCAGAAACTCTTCATTGAGGTGTGGTCCACTGCTCTTCCGGGGGCGGAGGGGCGGAGGAGAGGGAAACAACTCATTAGCTATTGCTTTTAGAATTATCCCAAACTTCCAGGCATAAAAATGGTAATGTTGCATGTATTATTGGTTTATGTGCCAATAATATTACAATTTATTTATCATCTGATATAAGAAACAGATGCAAATGCCCTATTTACACACTTCAGGTTTAATTACGCAAAACCAGAATTTGTCAAAGTGCATCTATCTAATGACCTGCTCTAGTCAATTACTACAAATTAGAAATAATACAGGTGATGGCATCTTGGGAATTTACTGTGAATAAATATATAATTTTGGCACCTGGCTTACTCATATACAATTATTCAATTTTATTTTCTAGAATTAATAGAGCTGTATCACATCTCCAAATGCCATGAATAGCACAGACTGAGAAAATCCAAGTATTTTTATAGTAGGACACTCAATTTATCTTTCCAATTTTATATCACTCAAATCTATATTATTGGCAAATTAAAAAAAGTATAAATAATTTTTTTTGAGGCAATGTATTAGTTTTCTATTGCTGCTATAACAAATTACCACAAATGGTGTGGCTTAAAAACAACATAAATTTATTACAGTTATGGAGGTCAGAAGTCCAAAATGGGTGTTATGGAGATAAAAGTCTTATGGTGGTGTGGGAGTTCAGGTGAGCCCACCCCTCCCCGCAAGATGTGCCTCTGTGATATGGGAATTGTGCTGAGCTTAAGGCGACTTTAAGAGAAACTTCTGACCCTCCCTTAACTACCTAGAAGAATTTGAATTAGGGTCCTTGTCCATAATAGTTAATTATCAGAAATAACTTCTTTTGACCTATCTATAGGGTAAGGCAAATTTCTGTTTACTAAATATCTGCTTTTCTTATCATCCTGCAATGACCTTTTGAAGCCCCCAAGGCACTTTACCTCAGCTATAGCTCAGAATGCCTTATATTCCTCAATCCCCCTCTATCTCTGAACCTTTCATGCATGTGAGGTCTCTGACTCTCTTATGTATGTGGGGTCCCCATATATATGTATGTATTACATTTGGTGATTTTCTCTTGCTAATCTGTCTTATATCTGTTTGCTTATTGGACCAGGCCAGAAGAACCGTGAGGGTAGAGGAACGTGTCTTCCTCCCCTACACTGGCAAAGCTGAGTTTCTTCTGGAGGCTCCAGGGGAGAATCTATTTTCTCGCCTTTTCTGGCTTCTAGAGGCCACTTGTCGTGTGGCCCTCTCCTCCATTTTCAAAGCCAACAGCGTAACATCTTCAAATCTCTCATGCCTTGGAAAATGTAACAGTTCCAGTGGCCTCCCAGAAGCTCTCGCTGGCCCTTGCTCAGGTATTCTCAGGTGACTAAGAATCTTTGTGGGGTTGCTTGAGGAAATATTACCTCCTGGGTGTAAAGTGGTCCTACAGGGACATTCACCACATTTGGCTTGTCCAGAGACAAGCATGTAAGGAAAGTGGTGCCTCCCAGGCCAGTAAGCCCATGGACCGTCAGCCTCCCCTTAATACCAAGATGACCAAGAGGAGGATCCTTTGATACTTTTAAATTAATTTTTTTTATGCACAATTAGAACAAGCCTCCTAAAAAATTAGACAGGTTGAATGAAAAAAAAAAAAAAAACTACTAGAGACTGTCTCGGAATTTGAAAGAGTCTTCTCCCCTAAGGTAAAGTAAAACTATGTAATACTATCAGTATTCTGTTAAATACCTTACCACCTTCAATTAAGAAATGATCTGGGCTTCTCAGTCATCATGGTAGAAGCCAACATTCTAGCCTTATTTTGACCCATGAGGGACAGCAAAAACACCCTCCGCCTGCACAAAGGTATCCAGGTCCAAATCTCCAGAATCCGAGTGATATGCTACCTTAAGTGGCAAAAAAGACTTTGCTGATGTGATTAAATTAAAGAACTGCTACTTAAAGCAAGGAGGCTCTCGATTCTGAGAGAAACTCACCGAAGTTCAGCTGATGCAGCGCCAGTGGGGCACGGTGGTTCCAGTTTGGCAGGGTGGTTCTGGCGGGCTTCTTCAGAATCCTGCTGACTAGGCTGAGAAAATGTCAACTTAAGACATGACCAAATCTGTAGAGAATTTTTGTAAGAGTTTGCTTAAATTAAGCCAAACTGACTACATATGCCAGGGAGCAAGAAGATCTCAAATGCTCCTGAGAATGACAGTTTTGTATCTCTTATGCATTTGAAATTAAGGAGGGAACATAAATAAGATTAGAGGAAGCAAGGCGGGGATGGGGTTACAGGACAGTAACAAAATTATGTGCTCTCTTAAGGGTGATGACGGTTTATTTCAAAGGTGTGTCAGCCTAGATGCATAGTAACAGAGAGCACTTGCTTAAGGTAAAGATTAGCTTTTTGCTAAAAAGCTATAGTCTGGGGCATGACTGCCCACCCTGACCTGTCCAGTTAGGAATTTATGATCAGATCACCCTGTGAGTTTACTTTCCATGGAATTGCCCCTTCCCCTTTTTTTCTGTGCATAAGGAGAAGACGGGTAAGAATATACCATAACTCTTTGTACTATTTTTGCACTTTTCCATAAATCTAAAGTTATTTTCAAATAAAAATATTTTGAAGATACGACATCTAAATAATATATTTTTTGATAGATGCTGGCAATTAAAATTTTTATACATTTTTCTTTTATATTAATTGTCTCATTTTTCATCCTTGAAATTTTACTTAGCAAAAAATATTTTACATTTCCAAGAGCTATTTTTATTATGTTTGAAGATGGAAAATCTCCTTGAATCTCTCTGAGGATGCAAATTGAAATTTCAAAATAAAATCACCTCTTACCCCTAAATCATCTCAGGCCCCCTCCAGGGTCTCGTTCACTCATCCAGGGCCTTCTCTTTTAAGTTACTGGATTTCACCCTCAGTTTGGTGAGCCTTCTTTATTTGTTCGCTTAAAGAATAAAGGAATATGTAGACTTTTCTAGGCAAGGGTATGGGTTTCCCTTGCAGCTGGGCAGATAGATAGATGTCCCCCATGGGCCTTTCTCCTGAATGGAGAGGTGATGGTGGCAGCTCTGGCGTGTAAGGAGCAGTGGTGCACGGGGGCGGCTCACCCTGAGCTGACTGTGCACATCTCTTCCCGATTCCACCTTCATTCGTCAGATGGGTGGCTGGGTGCCAGCCACAGTGGGAGTACTTACACCAAAGAGATTGGCAAGTGCTACTAACCAGGGCTGTTTTTTCCCTCAGAGAGCTGATGTTAACTATTTGCCAACACATTACTGGTAAGGAAGGTTCACAAGAAGGTTTTGTTTTAGAGGTATGTGGGTTTTAATTTGCATTTTCCTAGTGATTAAAAACAATGAGGACTTTTTCAGGTGCCTAATAGCTATTTGTATATCTTCCTGGGGAGGGGCAAGCATATCATTCTGAATACCATTAACATAATTTTAAAAAATCAGATTATCTAAAGAGCATAAGTTTTTGTTTCCTTTATGTTTTAATGATATGAAATCTATTATTCATATGAAATTCTACCAGAATCTATAAAGACCTACTATACTAAGTATTGTTCTCTCATATCTGCTCAAACTATGTTGTATACATTTATTTTTTGAAAGAAGAAAACACAGAGTAAATAATGTGAACCTAACAAGGATACAGAGCAGTCAGCAACTGCAGGGTGAATCAACTTCTCAAAGGTGCAAATCTATGTACCAGGCAGTGAGTAAACCACATGAATAGAAGATAGTAAGTTTAACAGAAGCAAGGCTGTAAATCAGTAATGTTAGAGGTGGTGTTATTTTGTTACAAGGGTCATAATACACATTTTGCTCTAATGGTTATATAAATCCTATAATCACAAAATAATTTATAAAATACATTTATGAAACTCTGTTCTTTATAAAAACTATGTCATTCTAAATACCAATGTGCTTTAATGAATGACTTGAAGCTTTTCTTTGTGATGTCAAGCTATCAGGGATAGCTTAATATGACTATATAAAATCGTGTTTTGATTCTCAGGTTCTGCTACATGTGGTCCATGAACTTTTGTGGACAGGAAGAGAGGAGACAAGACTATTTTTAACAGTTTTTCAGTCTCCTTAAGGCCTTTAAATAATTTCCTTTAACTCTCTGCTATTACAGTCTTAATTTTCTACCTTAAAAGTGAGGCTTTGTTTTGTTTGTTTTTCTTTCTTTTTTCTTTTTTCTTTTTTCTATGAAGGAATAAGTTAATTACCAAAACTTGGTGGCTTAAAACAACAGAAATTTATTCTTTCATAGTTTTGGACACCAGAAGTCCAAAATCAAAGTGTCAGTATGGCTGCTTTCCTGGAGATGCTTGGGCAGAATCCTTCATTTCCTCTTCTAACTCTGTTGGCTGCCAGCATTCCTCATCTTGTGACCACATCACTCTAATCTCTGCCTCTGTCTTTACATGGCCTTCTCCTCTTTTGTGTATCCTCAAATCTCCCTCTGCCTCCTTTTTATAGGGGTACATGTGATTATATTTAAGGCTTACCCTGTAAATCAGGCCCATTTTAACTCAACCACATCCTCAAGGACTGTTTCCATATAATTAACATTTACGAGGTTCAGGGATACAGATCTATTTTGGGGGAGGCCATTAGTCATCCTACCATACCTACTGATCTACTTTTTTTTACTGTTGTTGGTCAGCCTCCAAGACCCTCACCTCCTCTGGGCAAGGTCACTGGTAGCATATACAACAATTGAGATGACACCTCAGTGAAACATGACAGAAGTTGCCACATTTGGCATAACAGACATGATCTCAGTTAGTCAGTGGCAAGAAAAACTCATCCTAGGTGAAAAATTGTGTGACTATGGAATGGAGTTGAATTGATGAGCATTGGGGATAGGTCTTTCTTTGAAGCTGGAGATGTTACTGAAAGCTCCAGATCCTCAAATATTTACAATGTAAATGTATTGGTAAAGTGGACAGTTGTTTGTCAAAAGCTCATGTTTACATATTTGCAGGTGTGTGTGTGTGTGTGTGTGTGTGTGTGTGTGTGTGTTATTCAGGGCCAGCTACATAATTTATGGATTTGGGCCTGGTGCAAAATGAAAACATAGGGCTTCTTTTTGAAAAAGTGCCATTGAAGGTACTGAAATATATAGCTTTTTCTTTCTTCCACAGTTTCTCTCTTGACTTGTCATAATGTTCATTTGATGTCATTTTGAGTAAAGAAAAAGTTTTAATTATTAGCATTAATTTTACTGTTCATTTTTGTATTACACGATGCTTGTTTTAAATGCAAGTGTAAGTACATTTAACTCATATGCAAAATCATAAAAATTGCATAATACATATTTCATAACTTATGCATGCATATGTATTTTATTCTCACAAGAACAGTGGAAACACTATGTGAAACTAACTTACTGTTTTTATTTCATTTCTTGCTACACACACATTCTACCAATACTCTTAAACTT